>PVKA01031175.1:0-17511 GCA_004027165.1 Ctenomys sociabilis
TAAAAAAAAAAAAAAAAAAAAAAGAGGTTTGTTTAACACATAACTGTGGAGGTGGGAAATTCAAGATCAGGCAGTTGCACCTGCACCTGGTGAGGCCTCTTCTGGGCTGCAACCCAGCAGGTGACAGTCGCCCACAGGCAACAGCGGCACAGGGGTGCACAGTGGAAAGGCGGAGCCAACAGGGCAAGTGCTTTAAAACAACTTCTAAAAAAATATCTATTTACTTATTTATTTGGTACAGAGTCTCACTAAGCAGCTCCGACTCATAGTGATCCTCCTGTCTCAAGCCTCCCCAAAGCTGGCATTACAGGCCTGTGCTACCACACCTGGTTTCGGTGGCCAGCTCAGCTTGGTGCAGGCTGGCACAGCATGTAATACAAGGCATAGAAACCAGGTTCTTGCACTTGCCAGGCAGGTGCTTAGATCGCTGAGCTATCTCCCAGCCCAACAAACCACTTTTAAGAAAACTAACCCCTTCCTCTGCACACTGGTCCTGGGAGAGAGACAAAGGTCTTAAAGGCCTCACCTCTCCAAACTGCTACATTAGCAAGAGTGATGATGCCCACAGGGGACCCCAGCACCCACAGGGCTGAGGCAGGAGGATCACAGACTTGAGGCTAACCTGAGCTACCTAGCAAGAGCTTGTCTCCAAATCAAAACAAAACAAGAAACCCTGCTACACGGGCAACCAAATCTCATGACACGTTTTGGAGGGGAACAAGCTACACTGAAAGCACAGCAATTGCTCAGGGATAGAGCATAGAGCCGTGGTGTCTTTGTGAAGGGGAGCACTGAGGAGATGTCACTGGAGCCCCGTGCTGGGAATGTTCTAGATCCTCATGGACCTGCGTCCCCACATTTGTGTGGGTGTGGTGACTCGTAGTGTGTACTTACCTGCACGCATGTTCTGCTCTGGTTAAGAGGTTCGAGTCAGGGCTGGGGAGATAGCTCAGTTGAGTAAGCACTTCCCTGGCAAGCACAAGGGCCTGAGTTCAATCCCTGGCTCCGCAAAAAAAAAAAAAGGTTCGAGTTGCCATGCGTGGTGGTGGCATACGCCTGTAATCCCAGCACTTGGGAGACTGAGGCAGGAGGAGCACTGCAAGTTTGAGATCAGCCTGGCTACAAAGTGAGCGCAAAGCCAGCCTGACCCTGTCTCAAAAAGACATGAGAGCAAGCCAGTGAAAGCGAGAGTGAGCACAAGAGCGAGAGACACTGAGCCAGGGAGATAGCTTGGCAGTCTAAGCACCTGGCTGCCAAGTGCGAGGACCCAAGTTTGATGCCCAGTACCGCATGCCATACCAGCCCACACCAAGCTCAGCTAGCCACCAAAATCAGGCATAGTGGTGCACGCCTATAATCCCAGCACTGGGGAGGCTGAAACAGGAGGATCTCCATGAGTCCAAGTTGTGTAGCAAGACTATGCATGGCGGCTAGAACTTTTTTTTTTTTTTTCTTTTTTTTGCGGAGCCAGGGATTGAACTCAGACCCTTGCACTTGCCAGGAAAGTGCTTACTCAACTGAGCTATCTCCCCAGCCCTGACTCGAACCTCTTAACCAGAGCAGAACATGCGTGCAGGTAAGTACACACTACCTGAGTCACCACACCCACACAAATACATAAATTTAAAAGTTGAATAAAAAAGACTAAATAAATAAAAAGTAAAAATAGGTTCCAGTCATAAGAATGGGTCTGTCTTGTGTGGGTTATTAAACTTATTAAAAGCTTAACCCAAGGGGCTGGGGAGATGGCTCAGTAGAATAAATAAGTGCTTGCCTGGCAAGCCCAAGGGCCTAAGTTCAATCCCCGGTTCCACCAAAAATAAATAAATAAGTACAAATAAAAAATAAAAATTCAACCCAAACCCATCTTATGATGCTAATTATTTTCCCCCACTCAGCTATTATTTGGTCACCTTTTGCTTTTTCATCACAGCAATGTTCCCCTGAAGTCAAATGAACAGAAAGCTCCAGTGAGTGCCACTAGGCAACACGGCTCGACGAGTGAATTGAAATGTACACGCTCTTTCATGCGTCTACGTTAAAATTTCATTTATTCACTCACATAGTACCAGGTCCTTTTGCCCAGAGGCAACTAGCACTGCATTGTTAGCAATTTTTCTGTTGTCTTCCAGTATTTTTCTACGAAATCAGTTTGTTTTATTCCCTTCTATTTAACTTGAGTGTCAGCACCCTATGCCGTTGAGCCTATGCTTATTTTGCTTACTTCTTAACTTCTGGTCTTTGCTAGAGATAAAACCGTCCTTTACCTGAACAGTTCCTCTATGAGTGGACACATAGGTGAGGGCCGGCCTTTTACTACCGTAAATCATGGTACAGTAGATACCGTAGTTGAAGTTATTTAAGGAACTAATCATTGATTTGAAGCTACAGTGGATGTTAGCACTGTTTTCCATCTCTAAAATGGACCTCTTATGAAGAACACATCTATTACAGAATCTATTTACATAATTGATATTTCAGTGCCTGATTGAAGGTTCAGCCAAAATATAGGGGCTGTAGGCCAGGGAGATGGCTCAGTGGAATAAGCGCTTCCCTGGCAAGCACAAGGGCCTGCATTCAGTCCCTAGTTCCACCAAAAAAAAAAAAAAAAAGAATGAAAGAAAAACAGCCAAAATATAAACTGCAAAAATAATCATTGACTTGTAAAGGATTCTTTAATAGTTTTTGCTAGGGCTTCTATAACAAAGTACCACAAACTGGGAGGCTTAAACAATAGAAAAGTCAAAGTGCCTTTTTGTTGTCTTTTTGAGACACTGTGTAGTTCAGACTGGCTTTGAGCTCACTTTTTCTGCCCAGGTTGGCTTCAGACTTGCAGAGATTCTCCTGCTTCAGCCTCTGTAGTGCTGCTCAGCTGGGATTACAGGCGTGCACCCCCACTCCAATTAGTCAAAGTTCTTGAGACGAGAAGTCAGATATCAGCTGGCCAGGGAGAATCCTCCCTGCTCGGCCTTTTGGACACCTGTGGCTGCCTTTCATGGCTCCTGTGGTCCGTGGTGCTCCTGTTTGATGGATGCCTCTGTCCCACCTCTGTCTGTGGTCTCCAACAGCAGCATCTCTGTCTAATTCTTTTTTTTTGGTGGAACCAGGGATTGAACTCAAACCCTTGCACTTGCCAGAGAAATGCTTATTCCACTGAGCCATCTCCCCAGCCCCTCTGTCCACTTCTTAGGAGGACACCAGTCACAGCAGAAGAAGATCTCACATTAGCTTCATCTCAACTACTTAGATACGCAATGACCCTATTTCCAAACAAAGTGACATCCTGAGGATGTTGAGGCAGATTCTACCTAGCACTTCTTTTTTTCTGGGAGAGGACACAGTTCTACCTGTACCAGAAGTTGCATTGTATTATGTACTATTTGAACATTTCACCTGATTCACATACCTATTAAAAAATAACATTTTTGATTAGTACAAACCATTCTGTAATCTGTGTACTGAGGGGCCAGGGAGATGGCTCAGTGGAATAAGTGCTTCCCTGGCAAGCGCAAGGCCCTGAGTTCAATCCCTGGTTCTGAAAAAAAAAAAAATTGGGGCCAAGGAGATGGCTCAGTAGAATAAGCACTTGCCTAGCAAATTCAAGAGCTTGAGTTCAATCCCTGGTTTTGCCAAAAAAAAAAAAAAAAAAAAAAAAATCCGTGTACTAAGGGACATCAAGCCCAGCTTGGGTTAGCAAGACCATCCCAAAATTAAAAATAAAAAGCAATAGCAAGCTTGTAATCTCAGCACTCAGGAGTCTGAGGCAAGAGAGTTACCATGAACTTCGGGCCAATTTGGACTACAAAGTGAATTCAAGGCCAAGCTGAACTGCAGTGAAACTCCATCTCAAAAAAAAAAAAAAAGGGACTAGAATTAAGCTCAATGGGAAGGCTCTGGTCTCAAACCACATTACTGAAAAATAAAAGTAGTACCTAATTGGTATATCACTGATGAAACAAATGGATATTTTAGATAATTGTACTGATAATTGGCGTGAGCATTCTATAAATATTTGATAACTGCCTCAGGTAGGGTGTACGTGCATGAACAAGGTCCTGCCGTCAGTATTAGCGTCTTAGTTACTGCCCTCATTGCTGAGACAAAATGCCTGACAGGCACAAGTTAAAAGAGCAGATGTTTATTTCAGCTGTTTGCAGAGGTTTCCGTCCATAGTCAGCTGGCGCCAAGGCAGGGTGGCATTGCTGGCAGGAGAAACCACTCCTGTCAGGGCAGGCAGGAGGCAGCCAAGAGAGAGGCTGCAAGCAACCTGCCCTCCTGTTATCCCTCCAGGCTGCAAGGCCCTGGGCGGTGCCGCCCACATCCCAGGGAGCCTTCTGTTTTCAGTAAATGTGGTCAGCCACATGCAGAGCTGCTACTTCCAACCACTGGGCTAGTTGAATACCCCTTAATCCCAGAGTCACACACCCTAGATCCAACCAGCTCCCAAAACCCTGTCTGAGCTGGGCGTGGTAGCGTATGCCTATAATCCCAGCACTTGGGAGGCTGAAATAGGTGGATCTCCATGAGTTCAAGGGAACACTGTCTCAAAATAACAAAAAAAAAAAAAAAAAATTAGTCCCTCCCTCCACGAAAACTAACTATGAGTGCCTGAAGTTTTAGGGGACATCTAGATACAAGCCATATGAACCAGTATCAAAAAAAAAAAAAGATTTAATATAAGAGCCCCTTCGGGGGTCCAGCTTTGTTCTAAGCACTGGAAATGCAATTAAAAAATAAAAGGGGGGGGGGCAGGGAGATGGCTCAGTGGAATAAGCGCTTCCCTGGCAAGCGCGGGGGCCTGAGTTCAATCCCTAGTTCCGCAAAAAGAAACCAGCAGAATTCTTGTTTCTTTTGGATAGAGAATATGGACAATAAATGTGTAAGTGATGTGCATCATCGTCTAGACAACAATGATTGTGCTATGGTTAGATGTGGTTTGTGACAGGCTGTGGCCCGCGTACAGACTGCTAAATTATCATGGCCCTGACCCAGCACGGCTGAGTCCCCACACAACAGTTTATCTTCCTTAAAGCCACTTCTTCTGCCTTCCCCACGCCAGCCCTCTTACAACTTCCTTTTACCTTTCCCGCCCACACAAGGCCGCTCAACCTGCCCTCAAACTCCGCCCCTAACGAAAGTCCGTGTAAAGTCCTTTGCTCCCTGTCTCAGGTGGGAGGATCTGCTCATCTCCCTGCCCTCCTTCCTCTCAGTGTGTTCAGAGTAAATAAAGCCCCGCACCATTTCTGCTTCTACACTCCGCTCCGCCGCCAGCACTGCTGCTGCTAAAACCTATCAGTTTGTCCCCCACGGGTTCATATGCCCAAAGCTTGATCTGGGTGGTAGAGCTGGGGGACAGTGGTGTACCCTGAAGTTATGGGGCCTAGTAGGAAGTCCTTAAGTCACTGGGGAAGCTGCCTCTGAAGGAATTCAAATAGCTGTCGTGGGACCCCTGGATTTGGTAACTGGGAAGTTCTTGTGAGTTTAGAAGTCAGATTGCAGTGGTTTAGAAGAAGGAATGGGAAGGGTGATATTATCTTGTGACTTAATGATACCTTCCCCTGGGCAGATCAGGGCGCTGACCTCCCTGTCCTCCTGTGGGGAGAAGTCTGGCCCCCACCTGGCACTTTCCCAGGAGGGACACTGGTCTCCCAGGGCTGCCGGATGCACAACACCAAGTGCGCTCAGCCCCCGAATGGCCCTTGCGCTTCACAGGCTCTGGCTGACCCCAGCTCCGCCCCCAGCCAAAGCCACCTTGTCCCTCGGGTGCCTTGTGTCCCAGCTGCTCCTGCTCGAGATTTCTAGTGTTCATCTGGACCTCTCTTGCTCCTTCAAGCCTCTAGTCCTTTCATCATAGTTACAGTGCTTGTCCCTCATTTCTGCTAGTCTGAAAAGTCCAGGCAGGGTCCATGGCTGACCCGCCTGACATTCCCAGGGAGATGGATTTCTCCACTTTGCAGTAGCTATGAACCAAGAGTATGCTGTCTTCCCAATAAGCATTAAGTGAATTCACGGAGGGAGATGCCTAACTGCATCAGAAGACTATAAAATAGAGGCCAAGGACCTACCACCACAGATGTATCTCTAAGTGACATGCACTTTACAGATAAAACAGCAGGTTGAAGTCAGCAGATTTTTGTGTGTGTGTGTGTGGAACAGGGGATTGAACTCAGGCCCTTGTGCTTGCCAGGGAAGCACTTATTCCACTGAGCTGTCTCCCTGGCCCCTATCGGTAGATTAGATGCCAAACAATGAAGGGCATCCAAAACATAGCAAACCCAGAAGGGAAGTCAAAGCCCAGCAATGGGAAAGCTGAGGTGGGCCGTGGTGACAAAAAGACACATCCATGGTAGGGGAGATTTGAATGAGATGGCGGACGACCCTATGTTCGCTGGGTTCGGCTTTGCACATCTGTGACCCAGGCACCCTGAGAACTGAAGCAGGACTACAAGCTCCAGCCCAGCCTGGGAAATTTTGCAAGTTAGTGAAACCTGGTCTCAAAATAAAAAAATAAAAAGGGCTCAGCCCAAATGCCCTGGGTTCAATCCCAATGATTTAAAAAAAAAAAAAAAAAAAGATGTGGAACTCAGTGGGGTTTATTCTTGGGCTGCAAGGAGTGTTCCACATGCCTATGTCATTCCCTGTGATACCACTGACAGGCTGACACACCAAAGCTGTGTGGTCACTTCCATAGCTGCAGCAAAAGCATTTGCCAAATAGTGAGACCCTGCACACACACATACACACACACACACACACACACAGAATTTGTTGTTGTTGTTTTTTAAATTCAACCAAGTAGACAGAGAAGGAATATGCTTCAGCACAATACACATTGTATCCAGCAAACCCATAAAGTGTTTCATACTTAATAGGGGAAAACAGTCGCCTCCGTGAGGTGTGCCCCCGGAAGCCACGCCCTCTCTCCCTACTTGCACCTTACACAGCAGAAATCTTACCAGAGCAAGGGGAACAAAACCAAAGCAAAACAAAAAGAGCACACAAAGCAGAAAGGAAGAAGTAAACTGCTTTTGCAGATCCAAGGAATACGTGAAAAAGATAAACCCTAAGGACCCTGCAAAAAATAGCCTTAGAACCACTAAGGGCAGTAAAATTGTATGACACAAAATCAACATACAAAAACAGGTGACATTTCTGAGCCAGGTGTGCTGGTGCACACCTGTGATCTCAGCAGCACTCAGGAGACTGAGGCAAGAGGATGGTTGGGAGTTTGAGGCCAACCTAGGCTACAAAGTGAGCTCCAGGCCAGCCTGGACTGCATAGCGAGACCCAAAAAAAGTGGCATTTCTATATACAAATAGCCATCCATGTGTAAAGGAAACAAAACAATTTCATTTGCAATAGCAGCAGAAAGAATAAAACATTTAGGAAATGTTTAACCAAAGTAGGGCTGGCAAGATAGCTCAGTGGACTTAGGCAAACGCAGGGCCAGGGTTCCATCCCTGGTACCACATGCTGTGCCAGCCCCGCCCACGGGTGCCCTGAGCTGGCGCTGGAGTCTGAGCATGGTGGTGGGTGCCTGTAATCCCAGCACTAGGGAGGCTGAAAAGGATTTTTTTTTTTTTTTTTTTTTTTTGGCTAGTTCAGGCTCCCTTAAGGGTGCATCTAGTAAGGTGTGGGGAGCTGGGGATCAAACCGAGGTCCCTTGTGCCTGACTGGGTTTGCCCCAGCACAACTGAGCTAACCCACAAGCCCTAGGGGATAATTATGCATCCAAGTTGCAGAGTGAGACCCTGCACACACACACACACACACACACACACACACACACAAAACACTAAATTTAACCAAAGCAATAAAAAACTTGTACACTGAAAATTGCAATACACTGATCAAAGATAACAGAGACCAACAGAAGGAAGGCATCCAGTGTTCACAGACTGAGCAATTAACTCTGTTGAAATGTTCATACTGCGCTTCATGTGCTGGCACACGCCTGTAATCTCAGCACTCAGGAGGCTGAGGCAGGAGGCTTGTTTTGAGTTTGAGACCAGCCTGAGCTACAAAGTGAGCTCAAGGCCAGCATGAACTGCGTAGTGAGACCCTGTCTCAAAAAGACAAAAACAAAAAGAAAAAGAAAGAAATGTTCATACTCTCAGAGTGACCCACAGCTTCAGTGCAAGCCCCACCCAAGCCCCAATGGGGTTCTTTTTTGTGGGGGGCATTGGGAATAGAGTTCAGGCAGGCATGGTTCATTGGGCTATATCCCCATCCTCCCAATGGCATTCTTTTTTTTTTTTTTGGAACGAGGGATTGAACTCAGGCCCTTGTGCTTGCCAGGGAAGTGCTTACTCCACTGAGCCATCTCCCTGGGCCCCTCAATAGCATTCTTTACAGGATTATAAAACAATCCTAAAATCCACTTGAACTCATAACAGAAGACATAGCCAGAGAACTCTTAAGCAATAACAAAATAGATGACATAATATTTCCTGATTTTGAAATTTGTTACAAAACTATGCTAATTAAAATATACAGATTTGGCATAAAAACACAAATACAGAGCAACAAAAACACAGTAGAGCACTTAGAAACAAATGCATGTGTTTATATTCTACTAATTTTCAACAGCAGTGCTAAAAAAAAAATGCAGTGGGGGGATAGTTTTTTCAATAGTGGGCTCTGGGAGCCTGCATATGGGGGCTGAAGGAGGAGGATCACAAGTTCCAGTCCTGCCAGATCAATGTACCAAGATGCTGTTTCAAAATGAAAGATTTACCTGGTTCTATAGTGTATGCCTGTAATCCCAGCCCTTGGGAGACGGAGGCAGGCCAGCCCTGCCTACGTGATGAGTTCAAGGCCCACCTGACCACCATAGTATGACCCTGTCTCAAAAGAAGTGTTTTTAAAAATAGAAACAAATTTTTTTTTATTTTATTTAAGTACAAATAACAATGAGACAGTTTTAAGATACCTTGACAAGATGGATTTGATAAATTAATACATTGCATACTGTTTTCATCATGTTTTGGTATCATAAAAGGTGCATACATGATATTATACTTACAGACATTATTATAGCAGATGTCTCTTATCAGTACATTAAGAGAGTATAGCTATTTGTGTATCTTATTTTTTATACCTGAATTACATCAAAGATTCAATAATTAATACTTTCTACCTTGTTATTTTCCTAGTGGTTGTCCATAGTACTAGAAGCCAAAAAAATTTTTAAATGACTTGGAATATAAACCCTGGGTTCAATCCCCAATACAATAAATAAATAAATAAATAAATAAAATGCTAGGAACACAGTATCCTGGCTATCTATATGCATGGAGGATGAAGTTTACCTTTATTTTGCACCATATACTAAACCAACTCAAAATGAAATTAAAGATTTAACTGTAAAATCTGAAAACAAAAATATGAGAAAAGTGAAAGAGAGCTTTTTTTTTGTATTTTAGTAACAGTCTATAGGATCTTGCTACACAGATCGGACTCATAGTGATCTGCCTGTGTTCAGCCTCCCAAAAGCTGGGATTACAGGCACGCACCACCACGCCCAGTCTCAATCACCGTCTCAGCACACCCTGGGGGCGGGGCTGGCACAGCAAGCTGGAGATCAAACCCTGGCTGTTGTGTTCAGCCTCTGAAGCAGGCGCTTTAGTCCGCCTTTTTTTCTTCCTCTTCTGTGGCCAATTTAGCCCCTGGAGAGAGGGCTGGCACAGCATGTGGTGCTGGGGATTGAACCGCGGTCTCTGTTTAATTGCCTGTTTGCTTAAGCACGTGATTTACCCAGCTGAGCTATCTCGCGGGCCCCTGAAAGCGTCTCTTCTTTAAAAACTTCATTTTTTTGGTACATCTAGTTTATTCGTTTTGTTTTTTTGAGACAGGGTCTCACCATGTAGTTTAACTCACTATGTAGCAATACGCTGTCCTTAAACTCACAGCAATTCCCCTGCCTCAGCCTCTCCAGGGCTAGGATCACAGGCTGGAGTGGCCACGCCCATTGCTACGTTTTACATATACATGACAACGTTCTTTATAGAGTGTTTTGCACCTGTAAATGACATAATCTTGATTCTTCCCCATTCCCCTTCCTAGTTAGCCTTTGAATTGAAGGAAATCCTACAGTTTGCAGCAGTATGGATGAAACTAAAAGACATTATTCCAAGAAAAATAAACCAGACAGAAATTCTCATACTGCGTAATCTCACTTTTATGTGCAATCTGCAATAGTTGACCTCAGAAGGGCAGAGTGGAATGGTGGCTGCCAGGGAAAGAGGAGATGGGTAACGCATTTCAATTATGCTGAATAAGCAGATGCAGTGTAGGGCACAGAGCTCCACGCATAGTGGAAATGTGCTAGGTGAACAGGTCTTAACAGGCTGGGAAGGGGCTACATCTGTAATCCCAGCATTCAGGAGGCGGATGCAGGAGGACTGCAGTGAGTCTGAGGCCAGCTTGAGCTACATCGAGAGATCATTGTTGTTTTGTTTTGTTTTTGTGAGGGTGTTTGTTTTTAAAAGCAGACTAAGGGAACTACCCACTCCTGTCCCTCTCTCAGACAAGAGCTTTCTTTTTCTCAATAAGTATATTCTGCTTATAAAAATAAATAAGTAATTAAAATAAAATAAAAGCAGGCTTACCTGCTCTTACTGGTTTTCGTTTTGTTTTTTCCAACCATGACCTGGTTCTCTGTACTGTCTGTCTGCCAAAGCCACCTTACCTTGAACCCAGCTGATTTTGGACTGAAATCTCTAAAAGCTGTGAGGTAAATAAACCTTTCCTCCCTTGAAATCAATCAATCTATCTATCTATCCACCCATCGATCATATTGTCTGTGTTGGTCAACTTTCCCATCACTGTGGCAAAACACCCAGCAAGTTCAGCTCCAAGGCCGAGAGGTGTCTTTTGGCTTGTGGTTTTAGAAGACTGGGTTAGGGTGGGCTGGTTCCAAAGCAGGAAGGGCAAGGTGGAAGGACGAGGGGCAGACCGCTGCTTGACCACGGTGAGCAGAGCGAGCTACAGGTGCGGGCCTGAGTGCGGACGGGTGGGCGGCGGCTGGGCCAGCCCCGCCTCCACCCAGGCTCTGCCTGCCACGGGCCCCTTCCGCCGCGCTCCCAGGGCCCACTGGGCGCCCCGCACCCAACCGCCTTCCCCAGGCCCGAGCTCTGAGCGCCGGACACTGAGGTCTCGCGCACCCCACCCGCCACTGTAACTAAGGCGGGAAGGGGGAATGCAGCCCGGAGCTGTGGGAGGAGCTGCGCGCAAGTGGAGATAAAGCCCACGAAGTGAGATGCAGTTGTTAACACAGCTGACTCGGTTTGGACTCTCTTATGAACAGGAGAAAAAAGAATTTGAGCTCAGGGGCCGGGGGTTCGACCCCGGGCCTGCTGTGCTGGCCCGGCCCCAGGACACGCTGAGCCTGCAATTGAGACTGGGCGTGGGGGCACACACCTGTGATCCCAGCGCTCGGGAGGCTGGAAACAGGCCGGTCACTGCGAGTCCGCTCTGGTAGTGAGGCCCTGAACACTCTGCAGACCCTTCCCTAAAACACACACACACACACAAAAAGAATTTGAACTAGTCGAGGCCCAACATGGAATTTATTTGCTCCCAGATTCCAAGTGAGAGTTGAGCAATAAAGTTGCGGAAGAGCGAGAATCCAGCTGGCTCGCTGGACCGAAGCAGGCGTTTTAACATCCCCGGGCTCTCGGCATCTGCGTCCTCCCGCCGCCTCATGCCCTCTGCAGAGGCTTTGCATGCACAGGGACAGGGGCCCGTCCGACCTCGCTTCCCAGAGCCCCTCTGCAAAGGCCCTCGGCACCTGCACTGCTCTCTAGCAGGGTGCATCTCAGTAGACCCGCACTGTTGTTCTGGTTTTTCGGTACCCTGCACCCATGGTTCCTGTTGATATTGACCATAGTCCTAGAGACCAAAGAGAGGCAAGCGACTGGCAGCTTCACTTTCCTTCAGTCGACCCAGAAGAGCTCGGCTCACAGAAGTGACTCCAGAAGGCAATCAAAGCCGTCCATGACGGCTAAGAACAGCGCCGGGTTTTGTTTCCTAGTTTTAGGGTATAATCAAGTTTTGGAATAAATCAGTATAATCAAGACCCCCACCCCCATTGCCGGGCCTGGTGGCACACACCTGGAATCCCAGCACAGGGAGGCTGAGGCAGAAGGATTGCTACAGGTTTGAGGCCAGCCTGGGCTACATAGGAGTTCAAGAGCATCCCAGACTACACAGTGAGACCCTTTCTCAAAATAATACACAAAGACCTTCTGTGTGCACACACACCATGTTTTACTTGTGCTCTTAGAATAACGTCTTTCATCATCTCTTGTCTGAGCTATGGTGAAGTATGGTCACAAGTGCCCTGGACATTATAAAACTATCCAGGCTAGGATGGGGGTGAAACTCGGTGCTAGCAGAGCACTTGTCTAGTACATGCAAAGTTCTGGATTCGATGCCCAGCTCTGTGAAAAGAAAAGAAATAAGATCCCACTTAGCGTTACCTAAGTGCTCCCTTCTGAAGCAATTTATTTTGCCACTTGTTTAATATTAGGACAGGTTTATGTTCAATATACTCAATTTCCTAAAAAAGGTCCAACATTTGGGTTAAAATTCAGAGTTTGTTCAGGCACTAACCAGAACAGGAACCAGGCCCCTGCTCTGCTGCGCAGACCCAGCTAGCAGTCCTCAGCTTCTCCCTCGACACATGAAGGAACCACATCCTTAGAAAACAACTTTGCATATACATGCACAGTATCCACCTCCAGGTTTTGGGATACAGTCTTTTAGCAAGAGCTTCCAGCGTCTTCTTGGCTGTCACTGGACAGCACAAGCTGATTTGCAAGGACAGCATACATGGAAGGGACGAAAAAAATGATTCATTTCTGAGCATGTTTAATTTCACAAACTCCTGGGCTCATAATGGAATGGTGGATTTCCAGTTCCTCCAGGTGCAGCCACGCCACAGAGAAAAGATTTTAAAAGATGAGAATTTAGTGAGAGCCAAACACATTTTTCAGGCCAGCTCTCAGGACTCAATTTTCTGTGCACTGTTACAGAGCAGCACATGTCCAGGGACCAGGACACCATGGAATGCACCTGGGGACAGAAACATCTGGATCAGACAATGGAATCTGACTAACAAGTCCAAACAGCTTGCAAACAAAAAGTAGGAAAGGCAAACAGCTGAGCACAGTAACCCCAGGACAGCAGCCATGACCCAAGACAATCAAGCCACGAGGACAAACAGCACAGAAACGTCCAGAGTATAGGGGCACTTGTTCCAGCCAAAAACCATTGGCTATTTGTGCTGTGCTTCTTGCTTAAGGTCTTAGTCCTCACAGCAGAACCACAATCCTAAGCCTTTGCAGTCACTGGAGTCAGACGCAGTGGTACAAGTCTAAAATCCCAGCAGTCAGGAGGCTGAGGCAGGAGGATTGTGGGTCTGAGATCAGCCTGGACTTTATATAACAAGTTCAAGAATAGCCTGGATTACATAATGAAACCCTGTCTTCAAAAAATAATAAAGTGCTGCAAGCATTAGTTGTTTATTTTTTTTTTAAAGCCAGTCATGGTGGCATATGCCTGTAATCCCAGCACTTGGGAGGCTGAGACAGTAGAATCTTTATGAGTTTGAGACCAGCCTGGGGGGCGGGAAGATGGCTCAGTGGAATAAGTGCTTCCCTGGCAAGCGCAAGGGCCTGAGTTCAATCTCCAGTTCTGCAAAAAAAGAAAAGAGAGAGAGAGAGAGAGAGAGAGACCAGGGCTACAAAGTAAGTTCAAGGCCAGCCTTGTGAGAACTGCAATGTGAGATGCTATCTCAAAAAACCAAAACAAATAGCTCCACAGGTTAAAGTGCCTAAATGCAGACGCAGGGGGCAGGGTTCATCCCCAAGCCTGCCCCGCCCCTGCGACACACTGAGATGGCAATTGAGACTGGGTGTGGTGGTACCCAGCTCTTGGGAGGCTGTAAACAGCCAGATCACTATGAGTCTGCTCTAGTAGTGAGACTCTGAACACCCTGTAGGCTGTTCCCTAAAATACAAACAAAAATCTGGAAAAACTGCCAACGGGTAGGGCATAGTGTGGTTGAGAAACACCCCACTGCATGTTGCTAGCGTTAAATGAAGGGTATTCTTAATAAATAGGCAAACTTTTATTATTTTCAATAAGCAAAGGTTAGAAGTCCTTAATACCCAGGCTAACCAGCCAGGAAAGTGGAATCCAAAGCAATAAACATTGTATTTGGGGTCAGTTTATAAATAGTGGTTCAGCCAGGCATGAGAACACAAGCCTATAAACCCAGCACTCTGGAGGCTGAGGCAGGAGGATCACGGGCTCCAGGGCAGCCTGGACCACATGACAAGACCCTGTCTCAGAAAAGAAATAGATTTAAATTCTTTCTTTCTTTCTTTCTTTCTTTCTTTCTTTCTTTCTTTCTTTCTCTCTCTCTCTCTCTCTCTCTCTCTTTCTCTTTCTTTCTTTCTTTCTTTCTTTCTTTCTTTCTTTCTTTCTTTCTTTCTTTCTTTCTTTCTTTCTTTGTGAAACCAGGGATTGAACTCAGGCCCTTGCACTTGCCAGGGAAGCGCTTAATCTGAGCCATCTCCTGGGCCCCAGATTTAAATTTTCATTCATGGACCAGCCAGATAGCTCAGCCAACTAAAGCACCTGCTTAGGCAGAGCCTAGCAGCCGGAATTGGACCCGAGTGTGCTGTACCAACCCCAGCCCTGGGGCATCCTGAGATGGCGATTGAACTGGGCATGGTGGCATGCCCTGTAATCCCAGCATTTGGAAGACTGAAAATAGGAGAATCACTATGAGTCTGAACTGTATAGTGAGATGCTGTAGACCCTTTAGACCCTGTACTAAAAAAAAAAAAAAAAAAAAAAAAAAAAATTATTCACGGACAACTAGCTCTTGAGCTCTTAACTGTCTATTCAGTGGTTGTGTTTTATACTGCAACAGGCCCTGTCCAGCTTGGCACAGAAAAGGAGGTCCTGCTCTCCCTCGGCTGGAAAGCATAGATCTCCGGAGAAGGAACCAGCAGGCTGCAGTCAGCTGCACTTGCAGTGCAGCACTGGGAGCCAACCCCGCTCATTGTTTTCTCTCTTTATTTATTGTATTTATTTGTTTTGCTGCTGTTATCTCTTTGAGACAGGGTCTCACTATGTAGCTCAGGCTAAGCCTTGAGCTCACTTTGTAGCGCAGGCTGATTTCGAAATTGCAAGGACCCTCCTGGCTCAGCATCCAAAGTGCTGGGATTTCAGACGTGCACCACCATGCTCAGCTTCTTTCCCTTTTTAAATCACAAGGCACTCTAGCACCGTGATTGCCAGCTTGAGCCTTTCTCTCCCCTAACTCAGCTGAGAGTAAACAGAGAAACAGAACAGCTGGGAAGATCCAGTCTATTTTTGCTTTTCATTTCAGTGCCAAAGCAAAGCTCCCTTTTGGAAGGAGCTCTCACTCGGCCTTGCTCCAGTGCAGGTATCCCCTCCCTTCTCCCACCTCTCTATTTTGTCTTTCCTTAAACATGGCTTTTTCTTCATGGGACATTTCCTCATTTTTTCATTCATTTAACAAATCTTCATTGTATGTCTGGTGCCAAAGGGGCTGCTAGGGACTGTGAGGCCATGAAGATATTCTGAATGTAGATACTGACATCAGAAAGCTTACTGTCCTGATAAAGGATGTGACTGGTATGTAAGTAGAACTGAAAGTAAACAAAAGAGATACCAGGCATTGTGGCCCACCACCTGTAACCCCAGCACTCTGGAAGCTGAGGCAGAAGGATCATGGCAAGTTCAAGACCAGCCTAGGGGCAAGGGAGATGGCTCAGTAGAATAAGGGCTTGCCTGGTAAGCGGAAGGGCCTGAGTTCAATCCCTGGTTCCTCAAAAAAGAAAAGAGCAGCCTGGGCTACCTGGTGAGCTCAAGGCCAGCCTGAGCTGCATGGTGAGACCCAGTCTCAAAAATAAATAAATAAATATTTTTTTTTATTTCATTAAATAAAATAAAAAATAGAAAAAGCCAAGGATGAAGCTCACTGTGAAGGTATGGCGGACCACCTGAGCAGCTCTCCTTGAAAGAAGAGCAGTTGTCTCCATTTTGGCTGAGCCTGACCCTCTTTCCTTGTACTGATATGTACAGAGATGGCTAGAACTTCTCTTTATCCTTTCTCTCCTTTTTTTTTTTTTTTTCGTGGAACCGGGAATTGAACTCAGGCCCTTGCGCTTGCCAGGCTACTTGATGGCTACTGAGCCATCTCCCCAGGCCCCTTAGCCTTTTAATTGGCCTTAAGCAATGCATCTTGGTCTAGACTAGGTCTGGAGGTAGTCTTTGAAGAGCCCACCTGTGTTTCCTTGATAACCCACACCTGCTGCTCTTTAATATGAGCTGGGTCAAGACAGGAGGAAGAGCCAATGCTCCATGCTGTTGCCTGGGATTCAGGCCCATGAGAGAGGCTGACTCCTGGGCTTGAAAGATCATACAGCAGAGCTGAAGCAGCAGACCCCAAAACATTAGATACTATCTCAGTAGTGTGATGCAAATTACTTCTCTGCATATTGCAGAGATAAATGCAGGCCCCTACCTAGCCAAGCTCACAGTACTCACCTACTTCCTGCAGTTCTCACTCATTCATCCTCAAGCCACTCTTCCTTCACAACTGAATAACCCCCCACTTGGGTCCTGGGTCAAGGCCTTTGCTCCAGATAAACATCATCTGGCTGGACTTAGGCCCCCTTGGCTCCCCATAACTATAAATATGCCTTAGTGTCTTTATTCTAGCCATGGGTTGCACTAGAAGTGGTAGATTGGAATTAACTTGATGGCATTCCAATACTTATTCATGGGATTACAAACATAAACTTCCTGGACCCATAGGAAGACCAAAAGAGGCTCCTTACAGGAAGGTCCTGTGTTCAGTTCCCAGTAATGAAAAGGATGGATGGCTGGATGGCTGGACGGACGGACAGACGGATGGACGGATGGATGGACGGGTGGGTGGGTGGATGGATGGATGGATGGATGACCTGAATTCCTTGGCTCAGGGACTGGGGAGATGGCTCAATGGAATAAGTCCTTCCCTGGCAAACACAAGGGCATGAGCTCGATCCCCAGTAATGCCAAAAAACCAGCAACGAATTCCTTGGCTCATACATCTAACATTTGGGTTTACTCAGATACCCGCCTTCAGATGCTTTCCTTTCCCTGCATTTCCCTGTTGTGAACTGCACTGTACTCTTGATCCTTGGAATGTTTTTCAATCACATGTGCTCCCTGACTTACATTGGATTGTCTCTTTTTTTTTTAAGATTTTTTTTTTCATTTATGTGTTTGGTACAGGATCTCACTACACAGCTCAGACCTGTAGTGATCCTCCTGTTTTCAGTCTGCCCAGTGCTGGGATTTCAAGCATGTGCCACCATGCCTGGTCTCAGGGCACTGCACACCCCAGGGGCAGGGCAAGGACAGCATGCAGGATTGGGGATTGAACCCTAGTCTCTGTGCTTGCCAAAGCAGGCACTTAGTGTG
>PVKA01031176.1:0-26549 GCA_004027165.1 Ctenomys sociabilis
TTTTTTTTGGGTAAGGAGAGTCTGCAGGAGGCTAACGAGTTTCAGGGGTCCCTTCTTCCGTGGGGCTCCACCTGGAGCTCAGCTGGGATGTGAGAGGCAGGAGGGAGTGGGGGCAGTGCATCACACAGCTTTGTTTTCTGTGCCTAACACAGCATGGGGAATGTTGCTGTGTGACAGGAGCCAGAAAGGAAAGGACTGTTTGTTGAGCACGGGAGGACTTCACGGCCCACCCCTGGAGTCCTAGAAGTAGGTGTTGCTTCCAGGTCCCCTAGCAGCTGAGGTCACCAGCCAGGCTGACACTGTGAGTGCGTGTGGTGCTGAGATAAGAACGTTTTGAGTTCATGCATTTTTTTTCTTTTTCTTTTTCTTTTTTTGCAGAACTGGGGATTGAACTCAGGCCCTTGCGCTTGCCAGGGAAGCATGTATTCTACTGAGCCATCTCCCTGGCCCTCGTTCATGCCTTTTCTCTTGCCCCGCCCCTTTTAAAAATTATTTTAGTTACTAGGAATCGAATTCACAGCCTTGTTTACACAAGGGAACTAGGCTACCACTGAGCTATACTTTGACCCTGAATTGCTTACATTCTTAAAAGAGATGAATCAAGATCTGTAGGCCTAGACTGGCGATGCAAATTGTTGGGACAAGGAAAACTTTACTGAGAGGTAGGCGATAAGAACCTGATGGGGTGAGGGAGGCAGTGCCAGCTCAGGCACCAAAAGAAGCAAGGTGCTTTGGGGCAACCAGGGCAGGGGGCCCCTGGGCGTAGCCTGGGTTCAGGGTGAGATTGTAGACAAGTCCATGGTGGGTCCTTGAGATGCCACCTGACTGGGGGTCTGGGATACCACCCTCAGGACAACCATTGGACATGTGGACAGTGTGGGTAGATGTGGGGGTTAGAGAGCAAACAAGAGCCCAGTTTCCTCTGGGGAAGTGGTTGGTCTCTGAAACCTGGCTATACACCTCCGTGCCCAGTTCTCTAGCCTCTCCCACCCGTGGTGGTCTCCCTCTTGGTCCTCTGTCCTTCTCTAGGCAGGCTGTGTGGGTCATGTATTGGGGGTGAGCTGCGTGGGCTCAGCATCTTACCTCTTGCTAGGTATTTTCATGCACATTATCACTTAAGATGGCCATCATGGACCCAGAGGCATCACAGCAAGCCGGATTTCATAGGTGAGAAGGCTGAGCTCCAGTTTTGTGCTGCATTCAGAGCAGATGCTTCTAGAACAAAGCTCAGGTGTCTGATGATTGAAACAAGCTATTTTCTCTGGTCCAAACCCTAGCACAAGCCCTGTCGGGGAGTTTGGGTGAGGAAACCTCTAAGGGCTTCTCTGTTGCTGGTTCTGGAATGTTCCTCTTCATTCTGAGTCCCTCTGCCCTCCTCTCTGGCTGGGCCTTGGGCCTTTGCTCAGCAGCAGCTGGTGCTGAAGGAAGGCTTGGCTCTGCCTATAAGAGCCTGGGGAGGGCTTCTACCTCTCGCTTCTAATGTGGGTGATCTTTGTCAAGTTCTTTCCCCTTGCTGGGCTTTGGTTTTCTCTAGCTTAAAAATAAGACCAGATTCTTTTCCTTGCTCTGGGGCTTTGTGATCTAATTCCAGATCATGTCTCATCACAAGTCAAGAGAGCTACTGTCTCATTTTCAAACTCACTTCAAATGTACATACTGGAGGTGCATCCTTTGGGCAACAGAGCTGTGGTCAGACGGGCTGAACAGGTTCATGGTGTTAGTTCCTGGACTGGACAAGCCAGGATGGCAGCAAAGGAGGAGACTCATGGACCATATTGATTTCTGAGTGTAAGAGCACAACACTGGGGTGAAGGGTGTGGAGCAGGTAGGTGACAACACCTCAAGTTTCTGCCATGTGGAGTGCAGGAAGAGGCAGGGAAGCAAGAAGCCTGGGTAGGCCTGAGGGCCTGTGCCTCCTCTTGAGAGGTTCTGAGTAGGGAAAAACACAGTGCTGGGGTGAACGTTTAGTGAATTGCCAGGAGCTTGGCATTCTGTGTCTGAAGACCTACATTCTTTTCTCAGAGTGATTTTGACTGGCACAGGTTGCTGGGTGTGGTAGTTAAGGGCCTGGTTCAAATCTGGACTCAGTGACTCCTTAGGAAGTCCACTGAGCCTAGGATCTGTTTCACTGGCTGGTACGAGGCAACCATGCTCCCTACCTGGGGCACAACGCCCAGCACAGAGCTGGGTACACACAGAGCCTCAGTGTCCGCCTGCTGTGTTTTTGCTAGAGGAGTTTTTAGAAGATGCCATCTGGAGGACATGGGGTGCATGTCACCTCTGCACTGTGTAAGTGACTGTATTCTCAGCAGGAGAAAGGGGCTTTGGAAGAGCTGAGCATAACTGAAACGTGCCCCTTTTCATAAAAGGGCCTCACCTTTATGACAGGCTACCCACACTCATTTCTGGATGGGTTTCAGTGAGTGAGAGGAAAGTGTGTTTTTCCTGGAAGGTGTGCTTGCAGTGGTGGCCTGGCCTTCTAGAACCTTCTTACCCCATGGGGCAGTTAGTCTACACTCAGCTATCTGTGATCTGGACATAACTAATTGGCCATGGACATTCAAATTGGACAGGTGGAGAGAGAACAAAAATAAGCCCATGGGGTCATGTCAGAGGCTGAGAGGCCTGGAGGGAGGTCAGAGTGTCCCTGATGACTGGGCAGGAAGAGGCCAAGAGCAAGGGCTCCAGGGAGGGGGCCCAGCTGCACCCTGGGACTGTACCAGGAAAGAACCGCAGTGTGCTTGCCTAAGGTGTGATCGGGGACCATGACTTGAGATAGGGCTGCCTTCTAGAATGCAAAAGGCTCTTTCTGCCTCTTTCACCCTGCTAGGAGCCCCAGGGAAGTGGCAGCTGGTAGCTTGCCCTGCAGGTGCCTATGGGCACCGAGAGCACCAGTTGTGCGGGGAGGACCATGCCAGGGGACCTGAGTGTGTCTGTATGGAAGCCATCGTTCTAGTTTTTGTACAAGGTTCTGGTCACAAGGTGAGGTCGTATTCTGAGCAGAACCTTGGTGATACTAAGTGAACAACATGCAAATGATGTGTGAGATAATATGCAAATTGGCATCTGTTATTTTTGAGCTTGTTGGACATTTTTCTTAAAGGACACGAGGTGTTTAGTGTCAGATAGACAAGAGAGCGGTTTTAAAAGACATCATCTGTCCTCTCACAGAGGCAGCATGGGCCTTACCTGTCGGTACTTGCAGGTACCTGGCTGGTCAGCTAGCATGTGCAAAGATGGGCATTTGGGGTTTAGCCTCAGGCTGTACATGGAGAAGCCCCTGGTAGTGGCAGCTTGCACAGGGTCACCCATTAAGCAGGAGGCCAAGGTCAGCTGACTAGCTCAGGCCACCTCTCTTTGTTGACCTGTAGGTGGCTCTGAATTTTGGGAGGCCCTGTGCGGACTCAGGAAGGTGAGGTTCTGGATCCTAATCCTGGTTCACCCCTTGCAGCTGTGTTACCTTAAGGCTCGGGACTCCAACTCCCGGAGCCTCAGTTTCCCCACTTACACATGGGAATGGTAGCCTTCACTAGCCTGGTGAATTATATACTTGACACTGGTTGGATAAGTGGCTAGCGCAGCGGCTGGCACATCCCAAGGCTGCCAACAAATGACGGTTCCTCCTCGTGCCTCTGCCTGAGTTGGCACCTGTTTGCCGCCTTGCAAGGTTCCACCAGCAGGGATTTTTGCCGAGCTTTTTCTCCTTTTTGGGATTTCTGATTTTAACAAATTGGGGCTTAGCCATTTTCTTTCTTTTCCGGCTTCCAGTGGGTAAGACGTTGCCTCCCCAAATAGCTCCAACACGTGGGAATGCCAGGAGCCGCTGCTGAGGCTGATGTTGGCTTCTCCCAAGGTGAGGGCAGGGGAAGCGTGTGGCAGCTGGCTGGGCCACTGGCTGGAAGGGGCTCAGCGCTGATGGCATTGGTAGGATGACCTGAAAGGCGTCTGGGGCATGTCACCCTGTGTGGCATCACACTTGCCTTGAAGAGCCAGGCTGCACAGGCCAGCCACGTGCAGCAGGAGAAGGCAGCAGAGGCACTGTGCCCTGTGCAGACTCCAAGGCCCTGAGAAGCAATAGGGCTTATGCCAGGCCACACAGCTTTGTAAGTGTAAAGATGGATCAGGAATACAAGACTTCTGGATTTTAGTCCTTTCTTTTGCCAATCCCTAAGCAGCACAGGCTCCAGGAGTACCAAGGGCCTGTGTCTTTAAGGGCTGAGTCACATCTGGGTAGCATGCTGCCTTCTTTGGGTCTCCTAAAGAGCCCAGGCTTTCACCACAGCTCTGGGGGTAGTGGGTGGCCTGGTCAGTGGCTTGTTTGAAGTGAGGTCTCTTAATTCCTTTTGCTGAGGGAGGAGCTGGAGGATTGAAAACGGGACAGAGCTGGAGATTTGGCTCAGTGGTACAAGCACTTGCCTACTATGCTCAAATCCCTGGGTTCAATCCCCAGAGCTGCAAAGAATTAATTTTTTTTTTCTTTTTTTTACACAAAAGAATGTGGCACACACCTGGCCCCTAGGGGACTCCTGTCCCTGCTGGTCATGGCAACCTTCTCTGGGACTTCAGTGGCCCCGGGATCATATGTGATCTTTCATAGGTGGGCCTGTGGTCCCTAGCCCCTCATGCTCTGTTCTGGACCTGGTGTTTGATTCTGCCAAGAGTCTTTCCCCTGTTCCAGGGAAAGGATGGTGCTGAGCCCGGTGGGAGGACTTTTTGGCACAAGGTGCCAGCTGGATTCATGCTGTCTGCCAGGGATCTTGAGATCCCTCAAGAATGAAATGGAACTGATGAAGCTGAGAGCAAGTCTCCAGCAGAGGTTGAGTCATGAGGGTTTCCTCGCGGGCGGCAGATGGGATCATATATTATGCGTTGTCCCTGGCAGCCTCAGAGGATGCACTGCTCTCCTAAGGTACAAACTCCTCTTCTGTTAAAATGATGCCAAGGTGACAGGGGGTCTTGTTCAGGGGTAAGAAGAGGGGAAATGGGGAGAGGAGAGGCAGTGAGTACTTGTTAGGGGCCTGCTCTATGCTTTCCATACCGCATCTCACATCCTCACAGCAATCACAGAAGGTGGATGTGATCACCCCCATTTCACGGATGACAGTCCTGGACCCAGAGTGGTTAGGACCTTCCCGGGAGCACTCAAGTTGCAGTCACCTTCCCAGATCATCTCCTGTCCAAACCAAGAAGCTGTTCTGCGCCCCCAGATCTCTCTCCCTAGCCCCACACTCCACCAATACCAGTGCTCATCCTGCCCTTCCAGCAGCTTCCCATGGGCAAGGGTGTTGAGCCGGGTGCGGGGTCAGGTCAGTTTGATGCGGAGATGCTCGGACCTGCAGGAGCAGAGGTGGCACAGCTGGGCTGAGTGGGGAAGGCCCTGGGCCTGCAGGGTGTGAGCCATCAGCAGCACAGGCTGTGCAGCCTTTGTGACAGCCCCAGTGCCAGGCTGTGCCTAAAACCCCCAGGACACTGAGAATCGAGGTGTTGAAGGACTCCCTGAGGCCACACAGCTGTTGAGCATGTTGAGGAAGGTGGCCCCTTTGGGCCCTCAGACTCCACATCTGTAAGTGGGATGATGGTGCAGGCTGTGGAGCACAAGCGACTGAGGAATGATGGGTAGGATATGAGTTTTATTTATTTATTTAAAAAAAATTTTTTTTTTTTGTACCAGGAATTGAACTCAGGGCCTCATGAGTTCAATTCATGCAGACATTATTTCCAGCTCTGATGTGAGTTTTAAAGGGGACAAAATCTCACCCATATGGCTCTGATTGTGTCCATAAACCTGAGACTGCATTGGGTTCCCGGTCCTTCACCTCCCGAAGACCCACCTCACCTTCGCGGGGGTCACCCTCCTTCCAGCTGTCCCCCACGCAGCCCTTGGCTCCTCATCCCTAGGCAGAGTATCCAGGTCTTGTGATGCTCTCAGTGCTGAGCACATCGAGGTTCCTGTCCTGGCTGTGTGGCTTTGGGAGGCTGCGTAGTGTCCTTGGGAGTGGAGCCGTTGTGAGGACCAAATGAGATGTTGCTGTCACAGAGCATGTGACATGTGACCCCTTGGTAAAAAGATGGGCTAGTTTGTGGATGGAGAGAGCGACTCCAGTCAATGCTCAGCCAACTTGATTTCTGGGCCTCTGTTTTGTTGCCTGGAGAATGGGTGCAGGGAGCTGGAGGAGGAGGAGATAGGGATTGTGGTAACAGCTCTGGGGGGGTGCCTGTTATGGGTGGCTGTTGGAAGGGTGGCCCAGAAGGGTTTATCTCTCTGCCAAGTGAAAACCTGTGAAGGCATCATGGCTAAGTGGATTTTCTCACTAGTGGCAGACAGCCGAGAGACGGCCAGCCGCCCTCCCTGCTGCTTCCGCCCCATAGGCCAGCCCTTGGCAGGAGGCCCGTTTGTCTCCTGAACCCTCCTAGCAGCAGGGATTTAATTACTATAATGTAAGGAGCTGTGGCTTGAGGCCTTCTGGCAGAGGGGAGGCAGATTTGTCTTCTCACTGGGAGAATAAAAATCGATGAAAAGGAAAGGAAATGTACCTTTCCTTGAGGTGTCCAAGGCTGCTGGGCTAACAGGGAGATTTCCTGGGGGCCGGGGGGACAGGAGCAGGGCTGGTGAGGGACGCAGTGTTTAATTCAAGGACCCTGGATGCCTGTTTTTGCCTTTTGTATGGGGACTCAGCTGCGCTGCCTGTTTCCCCCGTGATCCTGGTAAGGATCAGCCAAGCAATAAGCCAAGTGCCTACTATGTGCTAGGTCCTGCCTTGAGACAATGTGTCCAGCTGAGGAGGGAGGGGCACAGAAAAAGAATTTTACTCATCCAGTGAACAGTTATCAAACACCTAGCGTGTGCCAGCATATTGCTAAAGCACCATGGGTGAAAGGAAAAAAAAAATAGAGAAAAATCCTGGCCTTTGGGGAACTCATAGTTTAGAAGGTGAATCTAGAAATAAATGATATCAGCTAATTACACATTATGTTTGAAGTACTGTGTGTCTTTTTTTTTTTTTTTTTGACACAGGGTCTCACTATGCAGTTCAGACTGGCCTTAAGCTTACTTCGTAGCTCAGGCTGGTCTCGAACTCACAACAGTCCTCCTGCCTCAGCCTCCCGAGTGCTGGGATTACAGGCATGTGCCACCACGCCCGGCTTGAAGTACTGTAAAGACAAAAAAAAAAAAAAGCTGGATGAGTAGGCAGGGCCTTCAAGGGGAGGGAGTAATTTTATTATTATTATTATTATTATTATTATTATTATTATTATTATTAATCATTTTTAATGTATTTGGTACAGGGTCTCACTGTGCAGCTCGGACTTGTAGTGCTCCTCCTGTTTTCAGCCTCCCCAGTGCTGAGATTACAGGCATGCACCACCACGCCCAATCTCAGTGCCCAGCTCAGCATGCCTGAGGGTGGGGCCAGCCTGGCGTGAGGTGCCAGGGTTTGAACCTTGGTCTCTGTGCTTGCCTAAGCAGGTGCTCAGCCCTCTGAACTGTCTTACCAGCCCATACATAATACATCTTAATTCTTTTTTTCATCCCCTTTTCCTCTCTCCCTCTTCTGATCCCCATCCCATTTGAGACAGATCTATCTCCTTCTATTATCTAGCTTTCCTTTTGATTTATAATGTAAGTTTCTCATATAAGAGAAATTATGCAATATTTAATATTGTGTGTCTGATTTATTTCACTTAACATTGCGGTCTAGAGGAGCATCCGTTGTCCCACAAATGACTGAAGTTTGCCCTTGTTTCTGACAGACTAGCACTCCATTGTGTTCTGACCACATTTTCTTTATCCATTCTCCTGCAGATGGAACTCCAGACTACTTCTGGGATTTAGCTGTTCTGAGTTGTGCCGTTATAAACGTGGGAGTGCATGCATCGCTGTACTATGATGTCCTCCACTCAGGGAGGTACCTAGAAGGGAGATCAAAGAAATGTCAGATGGGATGTTTAGGGCTAGGTTTCTGAAGAACTGTCATAGAGGTTTCCATAGTGGTTGTACTAGTTTACGCAATGTTGTTATTTGACTTCTTATATATTTTTAGTACAGGGTCTATAGGGTTTCACTACAAAGATCAGACTCATAGTGATTCTCCTGTTTTTAGCCTACCAAGTGCTGGGATTACAGGTGCGCGCCACCATGCCCAGTCTCAATCAGCGAGGGGCCAGCACAGCATGCCGGGAATCGAACCCTGGTCCCTGCATCTGCCTAAGCAGGTGCTTTAATCTGCTGAACTATCTGGCTGACCCCATTATTTGATTTCTCAGCAATGGGTATTCTTTCTGGGGGAAAGATGGATCCACATTAAAATGTGTATTTCTCAAGTGGCCGACAATGTTAAGCATTTCTTCAAGAAGTTTTGGCCATTTGTATTTCTGTGAAGTGTCTATGCATTTCACTTGTCCATGCTGATTAACTGTTAGTTTTTCTTAACTCTTAGTTTTTTGGAAGGGTCTAATATTTTTGAGTTATTTGCATATTCTAGATATGAGTCCTCTAGCTGAGGAATAGCAGGCAAAATTTTGTTTTGGTATGATGGCTTTTTGTTTGATATGATGGTTTTTAATTTAGTATGATTCCCTTTGTGGATTCTTGGTACTATTTCCTTTGCAGCCCCAATTCTGTTCACAAAGTCCATGCCTACGCCTATGATTTCAAGAGTCTTACCTATTTTATTTTGTAGTAGGTTAAGTGTTTCTGTTTTAATATTTAGAACTTCGATCTATTTTGATTGTAGTTTTGTTCTTGGATGTGGGCCTGTATTCAATTTTCTGCATGTGGAAAGCCAGTTTTCCTAGCACCATTTATTAAAAAGACTGTCTTTCCTCCAGTGTATGTTTTTGACCTCTTTGTCAAAGATCAAAGAATGAAATGTGTCCAGAGTTCTTTCTGCATCCTCTGTTCTGTTCCAGTGATCTGTATACATGTCTGTTTTTGTGCCGGTACCAGGCCATTTTTGTTACCGTAGCTTTGCAATATGACTTCAAATCTGGGATCTTTTTTTTTTTTGTCTTTTTTGAGACAGGGTCTCACTGTGCAGTTCAGTCTGGCCTTAAGCTCACTTTGTAGCTCGGGCTGGTCTCGAACTCACAACAATCCTCCTGCCTCAGCCTCCCTAGTGCTGGGATTACAGGCATGCACCACCACGCCCGGCTAAATCTGGGATCTTGATGCCTCCTGCTTTCCTCTTGTTACCTAGGATTTTTCCTATTCAGGGTCACTTCTGACTCCATATAAATTTTAGGGTCATTTTCACTTGGTTTGTGAAGAAGGCTGTTGGTGTTATCACAAGCTGTATGTTAATTTTGGCCATTAAAATTGCCATTTTGACGTATTGCTCTGCCTACCCAGGAACAGGTAGTAGCTTTCCATTTTTTGTGTTTTTTTTGCTTTACTTTTTCAGAGTACTGTAGTTGTTGTTGTAGAGATCTTTCATCTAAGAAAGATCAATTCCTAGGTATTTAATTTTTCTTTTTGCTGTCACGAATGGTATTTTTTCACAATTTATTTCTTAGTGGGTTCATTATTAATGTGCAAGAATATTACTGATTTTTGTGTGCTGATTTTGTAGCCTGCTACATTACTGAATTTGGTTATTAATTGTGAGATTATTTTGGGTTTCCTGTATAGAGGATCATGTCAGCTGCACATACATAGCCCCTTTATTTCTTTCTCTTGTGTAATTACTCCTGCTAATGTGTTAAATACTATGTTGAACTGGCATGATAATATCAGGCATCTTTGTCTTGTTCCTGATTTTAGAAGGAAAACAATTTTTCCCTATTAAATGTGGTGTTAGCAGTAGTTTTATCATCAATGGCTTTTATCAGATTGAGATAAGGTCCTTCCATAGGATGTGCAAAATGCATAGTTAAATAAAGACCCAAGTTGTAAACACACTGAAGTTTTCTAGTCAGTGAATAGCATAGCAGGATTTAAATTTGACAGTGACATGTATGTGAAGATCAGTTTCCCAGACGGCACTGCAGGGGCTCAGAGGATGACAGGGGCTGTGTCTGTACACTGGGAAGATAGTTTTCAGGGCAGGCGGGACCCCTGTGGGGCTACCTGTGGAGCAGGTGAGCGCTGGGAACTTGGAGGAGTGGGGGAAGGCGGAGCCAGAGGAGGCAGGACAGACTGCAGGGCTTTGTGGATTCTGTGGAGAGAAGAGTGGGGGGTTGTAAGGGCGAAGAGTTGGAAACAGACAGGGGAGCCCTGTGAGAGGCTGTTGGGACACAGGTGAGGCTCGGGGTGACTTGGGCTTAGGTGGTGGCCTTGAGCCGGTAAGAGGGGAACATTTGGAAGGACGGTGTTGCAGGTGGTGCTGATGAATAAGGGAAGGGAGGTGTGAGTAAAAGGGGGAGTTGAGGTTGAGGTTGAGGATAAGGTTTTTGGCTTAAGCAGCCCACAGAATGGAATTTCTGCTCATTGGATGGAGGCAACTGTGGGAGAAGCCGTTTTTAATGGGGGGAAGATAGGGGTTTGCAGTTGGACTTGTTAGGTTTTGAGCTATGTCGGTTTCAGTATAATGTGGGTAGCATACGCCCTGCAAGTTGTGAGAATAGCACTGGGAACCACGAAAGGCTTTGGTCTGGGCCCTTACCGGGGACAGGGGACAGTTCATGGTAGGGCTGGCTGAATGCTTTTGAAAACTTGTGCGTAAATTTTCTGTTCCCGGTGCCAAGTTCTTCTTCTCCTCAAAGGTCCTTGGCAGTTGCTAGGGTCCTTCTGAGTCAGACTACCCTTCAGTCCTAGTTCTCTGCCACACACTTGCCTGAGGGCTACTGGATAAAGAGAGAGTCATCAATGGCCCGAGTGCTCCCGGCGTGACTGGGAGGCCTAACGGTATGGAAAGTTACTGAGATAATACACAACAGTAAAGATGCATGTTTCTGCTTTTTGAGCACCTTCAACTCCATAGGGCACGTGGAGGGAGGGATCCACAAGCCTGGCAAAGAGGAAACGCCACCTCAAGCCTTGCAGGTGGGATGTAAGACCTAGATATTCTGATCACCAGCTTCAAATTTAACTATTACGTCGCCCAGTACTCAAAAATGCGTAGAATTCTGAAGGCTCTTTGGGACCACTCGGAAGCCACTACACCTGTTTCCTTCAAGCTGGGAGGAGAATGAGAGAAGTGATCAGGAATGGTTTCTAAAAGCCTTTTCTTTTCTAGGCATAGTGGTGCATGTCTGAAATCCAAGCTATTCAGGAGTCTGAGGCAGGAGAATTGTACCTTTGAAGCTACCCTGGGAATTTAGTAAAACCCACCCTCCTTCAAACTATCTTAGGGACTGAGGATATTGCTCAGTGATAGAGTGGCCCTGAATTCAGTCTCTCTCTATATATATATCCTCTCCCAATCCTCTAAGGACTGGTGCTGAGACCTGGACCAGGAGGATGGGGGATTGTGACTCTAGGATTTAGGACTATCTACCTGACATGGGTGGCCCAGGCCTGCTGGACTTGGGTCTACTGACTTGGTCTAAAGCTGACTCTTGTTGGCCGTACAACTTCAGTGATTTAATTGCTGGGTCTACTGACTTGGTCTAAAGCTGACTCTTGTTGGCCGTACAACTTCAGTGATTTAATTGCTGGCTCAGTTCAACTGCTGCAGAGGGGAAGACGGGGGCCTGTCTTGCAGGAGTTTTGTGATGTTAATGGATGACCCTAATCCACTGGCACTCAGTCAATGTTGATTCCTTCCCTCCTCACACCTCATATTTAGGGAATGCTTGTGAGCAGGCCACTCTGCCCTGGCAGTGGAGGGAGATGGCACAGGGGTGACATCTGAGCTGGCTGAGGCCTAGGGAGGAGGATGTGTAGGAGAGGAGGTAGGAACAGGTAGGAGGGCTCTTTCTCTTCATGAGACCTGGGGTCTTTGTGGCATATGACTTGTCTTTGGATCAGAGATTCTCCACCAGGGTACTTTTGCTCCCCAGGGAGATATTTAGCAAAGTCTGGAGATGTTTTGTTATCGCATCTAGGAGAGGGTGTTACAGGCATCTAGTGGGAAAGGCCGGGGATGCTCACAGAAACAAAGGATTTCCTGGCCCCAGATGTCCAGGGGGTGAGGTCGAGGAAGGCTGGGTTGGGCGGCTCATTCCCACAGGCTTTTCAGAAGCACAAATGAGCAGATGGACGAGGTTGCTTTATCAGCTCCAGTTCTACTCCTCTCTGTCATTAAGGATCAGAGTCAGAAGACAGGAGTTCAAGTGCTGACGCCTCAGGCCACTGCGGGATTCTTCCCTTTTGCCCCCTTGTCTTTTGTTCCTGGGAAGTCTCACGTGTGAAGGGGGGAGGCAGCGACCCCGTGGGAGCTCCTGTGAGGAAAACGCTTGGTCAGCTAGGGATATACCAGGACCAGGAGGCAGCGGGATGATGGGTTTTGGAGCCCAGCCCTGCGCGAGGGCTCTGGAAATGCTCTCCTGGTCCCTGCAAGGCTACAGTGCATGGCTCTTCTCCCAGCCCTTCATCTTGCCCCTTGTGTTCTGTTTCATTAAACAGGTGGAGCTGAAGTCTCCATGTGGGGAGATGGAATTTGCAGGAAAATGCAGGGCTATTATTTCTGTATGTATGAGTGGGAGAGAGAGCTTGCTGAGTGGCAGGTTTTCCAGAGGGGTGGGACAGCAGAAGGTGCCAGCCGGGGCATTGCTTGAACCCTTTGGAGGTGAGTAGTCCGGGACTCCTCAGTGGTTACCACAGGAAGCAAGTGCTTGTGGTGAGCCTAGAACCAGCACCCTGGAAAGATAGGACTTGCTATCAGGGAAAGGTTCAAACCAATACTGCCTTGAAACCTGAGGATATCTACAGGGAAAGCTTTCACCGCTGCTCCTTTTGTGCTAAGTGCTGGTCCTGGAGATGTTGGGGACACAGAGATGGACAGCATATGGTTGAGGGCGTGTAGGCTGTCATAACTCAGAGGCAGGCAGACGGGAGATGGTTGCCATACAGAGGAACAACATCATGCCTGCATGGGTATTATGATCTGGAGGCTTTATAGAGGGATGGGGGCCTGAGCTCCATGAGGCAAAGAAGGGGTTTCTGAGTGGAAGGAGCAGTGGGGATAGAGGCCTACAGTTGGGGAATGCCAGGGATTCATAGGGGGGAAGGTTTGCCTGGAAGAGCAGAACAGGAGGGATCAGGAGTTTCTGCTGGTGGAGCCTTTATAATCAGGCTGAGGAGTTGGCACTTTGGCTAATGGCGTCTGGAGCCCAGGAAGGTGTCTGAACGGGGCATTGGCATGGTGCAGCCGCAGCGCGGAGGATAGAGTACAGAAAAGAGAGGCTGGAAGCGGGGCTGTTTTCTTCCCTACAGAAGACAAATGAAGGCTCTGATGCAGCTGGGGGCAGTCGGAAGGGGGACAGGGACACAGCCGGGCACTGCGGTCAGGGCTTCGTATTTCTCACCCCTGAATATCCGACCCTATGCAAGGATGGATGTGAATGCCATGGCTCGGTCACCTCATGCCTCTGCTCAAATCCAGTCTTTCCTTGCAGAATGGGAAGCAGTCAGGCAACTGCTGATTCCGAGAGAATGGGGTGGTATGGTCCCCACACCAGCCGGCACTAGTGCTCTGGCTTGGGGTGGGGCTCCTCTTAGGATCTCTCTCTACTAGCTTTTAGCCAGGCCCAAGGGAGGTGGACTACACTCTCCTCCCACCTGCTTTCAAAGCTCCAGGAGGAATGGATACAGGAGAACCGCAGCAGCACGCTGGAGCCAGCCGCTCCGAGGCTCGTGGTGTGTGGCTGTCCCCAGGACAAACTGCCTGGTCTTGAGACCTGTGTGTGAAGTGGAGGTATAGACGCGCAGTCCTTGAGGTGGTCATGGGAGAAGATTAAATATGAACACAGCTCAGTAATGGGTACTGTTCTGACTCAGCAGGGTAGGGTTGGTGAAGGACTAGATATGCTAAGTGGGGAGAAAGAGGCCTGGCTTGCCTTTAAAAAAGGTGGAGACCTAGGAATCCCCTGAGGTGGTGGCTCCATCTTGGGTGTGCTGGTTTTGAAGGACTGAGAGGAATCCCAGGAGGAAAGCTGTGGCTCGTGAGAGTGACCCTCGCCATCTACCTCGGCATCCTGGCTGGCTGGCCAGCCTCCAGTTGTGCTGGCACTGCAGGCGACTTTTCTTAGTCCTCGGTGCCTCCCTGCCATGGCGTTTCCCAGAGGCTTCCTGGACCTCTGCCCAGAGCTCCCCCTGGGTCTCGATCCAGCTCAGGCTCTGCAGGGAAGTGAGCCCTGGCTTTGCCCCTGCCCTCTCAGTGTGACCCGGGTGGATGGATGTGGAGTCTCTCTCAGTGGCTGCACCCTCCTGCCCAGAACCAGGGTGGAGATGCTTTGGGGACTTTTAGGAGAGAAGGATATTATGGTGCCAAGTTGGTGTCTGGCATGTAGAGGCCTCTGAAATTGGAGCAAATGAATATGGTCAGGCAGGGGCAGCAGAGACTGGTGGGTGAGGAGTGGCCGGAGGGGAGACCAGGCTGCAGGAACAGAGCAGTGAGAGACCTGGCGGACTCAACTCACCTCCCGGCTCTGCTACTTACTAACAGAACTCTGTGCTCCGGAGTCTCCATGGACTGCGATATGTGTGGTGGTGGCCATGGAAGGTTGGGCTTGGGGGCTGCCCTGAGGCCCGTGTCACAGCACAGTGATGGCCTGGTTCGACCCACAGCACCAGCAGCACGCAGAGTTCGTAATCAGCACTTGTTTCTCCTTCACAGGCACAGTAGGTCCCCAAATGGTAGTCCCCAAGTGCTTTGATTACCCCCAACTGTGGCAGTACAGAGATGTGGAGTTTCTAAAGGTCAGGCTTTCTCTCTGCTCAGACAAAGGGACAACTGAGGCCCTGATGCAGCCCTGCAGCACTGGCTGTGGCCAACCAAAGGGGAAGGTGCTTTGAGTGGTGAGGGGCTTGGTGCTCTCACAGCAGACGGTGAGGGGGTGCTGCTGCCTATACAGAATGTAAAATAACAGATCAGACCAAGTCAGTCCTCCTGTCGCTGTGCCCTGGCATCTCTGAGCAGGGCACTGGTACAATCCTGCTCCTGTCAGGGGCAGATGCTCCCCCAGCACGGAATGCGGCTGCCTCTGCATCCTCCTGGAGAGAGCTGTGGTGGCTGTAAATATCAGGAAGGAAACCGAGCCCTGGCAGAGGGAGCGCTGATGATCTGGAGAACAAGCCCGTGCTGATTGCTGTGTCGGCTGGCCTGCCGGATTTGGGGCCCAGGGGACCAGGGAGCGGGAGGCAGAGGGGCTCTCACTGTGAGATGAGGGCAGAGTGGTGCAGGCGATGCAGGGGGTGGAAGGGACAGCTGGGGGCTCTGGATGGGAGCAGCATTGTCCAGGCCCTTGGGCTTGGGCAGAAGAAGGCGTGCTCTACGTCTCTTGGCCTTGCTGGGAAGGCAGTGCTGAGGGGTGCAGGGAGAGCCCCTACTCAGGCATCTGGTGCTGGCTGGGGTGGGCACCACGCTACCCTACTCTCTGGGACCAGCAGCCTCCATCCTGCTCACCAAGAAGGCCTGGCCTCTTGACTATAGAAAGAAAGGACCCAGGGTGTTCTTCTGGGTTTAGGGAGAGTGGGATGTATATTTCTCTACTCTTGATGCAGAGATGTGCTGAGGACCACACTGAACACTTTTAGAGATGTAAAGCTCTCATTCAAACAGAGCTCTTTGCAGAGAGTGGAAGGGCTGCTGTAGAAGAATCATTGGAACATTTTTGCCCAGACTGGAGGAGGCTCAGAGGGGCAGGTATGTCCCTGTCCCCAGGGCTGGCTGAGCATTGTGTGTGTGTGTGTGTGTGTGTGTGTGTGTGTGTGCGTGTGTGTGTGTGTGCACGCGCGCACACACGCGTGCACTCACTTGCATGCTTTGAGCCTGCGTCTGGCACTGTCCAATCATTTTCCTGGCTGAACCTTTGATCTCATGCTATAGAAGCAATGAGGGAGCAGACATCCGAGGTCCCTAGTGTACCTGATGGTGTGTTAGTTCAAGGTGGACCTCAATGGTCCTGTGTAGCTATGACTCTGGAGCGAGATCAGGGACCCTTGATCCCTCAGGGGTACTAGAGTCCCTCTTCTGGACCTGTTCCCAAAGGAGTGCCTCTGGTTCCTTTTGGAGCCCATCTGGAACTGGGGAGCAGACTGGCTGGTGGCTCTCTGGGGCTCCTGAGGCTGAGCAGCCAGGCTAAGCCCAGCCCACAGGCAATTCCCAGAAACTTGTGGCACTGTCAGAGCCTTGGCTGGATGCTGAGGAGTTGGCAGGAGATAGTGCAGGAATCACAAACAGGTTTTATCTGAGTGTCAACTCTGAACAACTGATACCAGCTGCCAGAAGGGCTGTGATGGGAAGGATTCTGAGGTGCTATCCGAGTTGGGTGGGAAGCATGCTAGGATTGATTTGTGATGCCTGTCCTGGCAAGGAAATAGGGCACGAGGAAAAGTTACTGATCTATTATGTCTGTCCTGGCAAAGCAGTGGGGGCAATGGCACGGCCCTTGCCAGCTCTGGTATAGCGGGAATACAGAGAGCCTGGATTTGGTTTCAGGTGAATAAGTCTTTCCTGAACCCCAGTTTCCTCACCACTGAATGGAAATAAGATGCTATCCTTCCCATCTGTGAGGCTTATTTGGGGCATTGTCTCTCTCTCTCTTTTTTGTATCCAGAATTGAACTCAGGACCTTGTGCTTACCAGGCGGGCACTTATGCCACTGAGCTATATCCCTGGCCCTGAGCATAGTGGGATAAAAGCAATTTGTAAAAAGACTTAAAAAGTGATAAAATTGCACAGCGGGGATTTTGTTATTGAATCAGCTGCCAATCCGAGGTGACTTCGTGATCCTCTGCTCCACTGGGTACCCCGAGGTAGTGTGGGTGCACATGGCTCTTGGGTGGCGTAGGGTATAACGGGTATGATACCTGGGCCTCTGGCCTCTGATACTCTTGGCTCAAGTGCCAACTCCGTGTTTCAGTCAGTTTCTTTTCCTTTTTTTTTTTTTTTTTTTTTTTGTCTTTTTGAGACAAGGTCTCACTATGCAGTTCAGGCTGGCCTTAAGCTCACTTTGTAGCTCAGGCTGGTCTCGAACTCACAACAATCCTCCTGCCTCAGCCTCCCGAGTGCTGGGATTACAGGCATGCGCCACCACGCCCGGCTTCAGTCAGTTTCTTGACTGGAAGTCACTTCATTACTTCCATAGACTCTCGCCCTGACTTAAGATTTGGAGACCATGATTGTGTTTAATGAGAAAAATAACATCTCTCTGTAGAACTGCATTTCTGATTCTCCAGTAAAGCTCGCAAAATTGCTTTATAAAGTCTAAAAGCCTGACAAGAGCACGTATTAATAACGCATGAATTATGCAAATATTATGTAGTCGTTTGATTTGCATAATAGAGGGGGTGGGGGAGGGCCGAGGAGGGGAGAGTATGTGTGGGGTGAGGGGGCCTTCCCTGAACTGTGCATACTGAAGGACTCCACTCACCTCTTGGGAGCCTCCTCCCTCACACCCCTGCTGCTGCTGGTGGGATGGTCCTCAGCCCTTCCTGCTGGCCTGCACCCTCCCTCTTGTGGGCTGCCACCAAGGCAGGCGCACATGGCCCTCTGCTTGCTTCTTGTGCAGAGCTGGCTTCATTAAACCTCCCAGCCGCCCCTCCATGTGCAGACAGCTTTCCTGAGAAGTCCCCAGAGTCATTATTCCTCCGATGTCTGTCTTGTCAAAGCATTGGACTATGTTAAGTGCAACTGGAATTGTAACTATTGCCAAGTGCCTGGTCCCAGGCTCTTGGGGAGCCAGGGGTGTCTGGAGCAGAGGGCTCCCACTGACCCCTGTCACCTGCTTGAGTCCTCTCTGGGCATTTTCCACCCTGGTTTGAAGGGCTCCAGCCTCTATACCCAAGGGTCTCCACCTTTTTTTTTTTTTCCTTCAATACTAAGGATTGAACCCAATGCTTCCTCTCTGAGCTATAATTCTAACCCCTTAAATTTTATTTTGAGACACAGTCTTGCTTGGTCACTAGGGTTCCCGGGTTGGGCTTGAACCTGAGATCCTCTTGCCTCAGCCTCCCAGAGTACTGGGGATTACAAATGTGTGTCATCACACTAAGTTAGGTCCTTCACCTCCTGCTTTCCCCTCAGCCTGTCTGAGCTCTGCTAATCTGAGGGCTCTGGATCTGATAAGGGCTGAAGTTGGGACTGAAAGTGCTAGAAGGCTTAGTTAGCTCAGTGGGTCCTGCCTGGATGCCTTGGTCAGGGGAGGCTGAAGCCTGGGGAGCGGCCAGGCAGTTGGTTTCTACAGATGCAAGAAGCTAGGCCTGGTTGGGGTTGGCGGGGAAGGGATCAAACTGTTCTGGAGTGGTTCCCAGGGAGCCTGAGATGACTGCTTAGCTGCAAGCAGGCCAGCACTCAGCTTGGCCTGACATGGACACACTTAGGGAGCACCCAGAGCTAAGGCCTGGCTCATGACACACCCTAGGGCCACAGGAAAATGAAAGTGCCCATGGCTCTCATTTATTGACCTCCTGTTGTTAAGTACCTGGCCTTGTGCTAAGCTTAATGCTGTATCATCTCGCTGATTCTTTATGATGACCTCATGAAATTGCTGCCCTTATCGTACCATTTTATAGATGAATAGTTTGAGGCTTGATTGAATGGCCAAGAAGTGGTAAGCAGGATTCTAATGGAAGTCCTCTGATGAAAGCCTGTTCTCTGGGCCCAAGCCCTGTGCCTCTGTGAGTCAGATTCAGACCTTCCCCGCCAGCCTGTGTAACAAGGGTGTGACCTGATGCAGGCTACAGTGGGGTGACAGAGATGGGGTAGGGACAGAGCCAGGACACAGCAGTACAGAGCTGTGAACACGCTTCCCCAGGAGGCCCTGGGTGGCCGCAGCAGGGAGGAGCCTTTGGGTAGGTAGAAGGGACAGGTCTGGGTCACAGCGCTACCCCAACCCTGTCTGATCCAAGCAAAGGCCATGGAGGACAGAGCTGGGAGGATCCACCTAACCCACAGGGTCTGTGCCAGTGTTACACAGAGGAAGGATCTGAGGCCCAGAAAGGAAAGTGTCCTAGGTCAGCTCATGTAGCCAGGGAAGAGTAGGCGACTGGGCTTCAGACTGAGAGTCCTCCTGACCCCACTTCCCAAGGTTCTCCTGGTTGTGGGCCTAGACTTTCTTTCTTTCTTTCTTTCTTTCTTTCTTTCTTTCTTTCTTTCTTTCTTTCTTTCTTTCTTTCTTTCTTTCTTTCTTTCTCCTTCTTTCTCCTTCCTTCCTTCCTTCCTTCCTTCCTTCCTTCCTTCCTTCCTTCCTTCCTTCCTTCCTCCCTGTAGAGAATATCACACATGGAGATGGGTATTGTTCATCTCCTTGCCTCTTGCTCTAGTTAGTGTGGGGGTCTGGTGGGAAGGGTGGGCTTTCTTTTCTTGCCTTCTTGTTCCTCCTTTTTGGCAGGTTAAACACAGGGCATTCATAATGAACTATCTCCCTTTTCTTTATCTCATATGTTGAAACAGGGTCACATTAAGTTGCCCAGGCGGGGCGTGAGCTTTCAGTTCTCCTGTCTCAGTGTCCCAAAATGCTGCGCTATCAGGTGTCAGTGCACCCGCCTGGGTGTGGCTCTGGCTTTTTTTTTAACCAGAAAAGTCCTCCTTGCCCCAAAGTCTTGGCCACCCTAGGGCCAACTCGGTCTTGCCACCCTAGGGCCAACTGGGTTTTGCCACCCTAGGGCCAACTGGGTCTTGCCACCCTAGGGCCAACTGGGTCTTGCCACCCTAGGGCAAAATGGGTCTTGCTGACATGTGTGAAGGCCATAATTATTGGGGGAGGGGAAGATGAGAGTCTGAATGTGTTGGGCTTAGCAGCAGGTGGTTGCTGCCCTCCCCATGGCTGACGTGGTGCTGGTGTGTGGTGTCCACCCCAGCTGTACTCAGTGGCCTGACCTGAGGGTCAGGGGAAGGTGTTGGGGACAGAGGTGGCGTAGGGGCTGCTTCTTCCAAACCCTCTGTTGTGCTGTTTGGCGCGGGCTGAGGCTGTGCTGTGAGGGAAGACACATTTCCCCAGTTCTCTCAGCTATCCTGACAGGAAGTTGTGCATCACTGTGGGCTGACAGGAAGGAAATGGCTCTGCTGCCGGGAAAGAAAGAGAGTTCTGACTGGGGCTCAGGGAAAAGGTGTCTGCTTGGAGAAGCCGTTTTTTTGTCCGCCTAGGAGGATTCTTTCCCCTCAGGCGATTTCCCTGTTTATTTTCCTTTGAGTGACAAAGATTGGAGCCGGTTAATGAGGAGCAGCAAGGGGAAAGTGAGAAGGGGCTGTGAGATTGCTGGGAGGGGGTGCTGGCGATTGGAGGCGAGCACAGCTCTGAGCTCTAATCAGCCTCTTTCTTCCCCAGCTCCCTTTCTTCCCCAGCTTTGGGGAGCTGTAAGGTGACAAAGCATTTTGTGATCTCACCTGCCGCTTTTGCCTCCATCTACCAACCATACCTTTGCAGCAAATGCTTTTGATTTCTATTTCTTTTACCACCCCAAAAAAACCCACAGTGAATCTTTTAATAGCACAAGGCCTTTTGGAGCCTTAACCAATCAGTCGCCAAATCCTATCCAAAGTGCACTCAGAATAGGCGCTTTTAATAAAATATATTACCTTTAAGCCAGCAGCAACCTGTGAAATTTGTACATTTCTTTTACAGCATCTCTACAAATTTTACAATATTGAAATCACCAACCAGTGACCTTTTAGGAAATACTAGATAAATTGCAAGAGATAAATAGACAAACCAAAGGGAGTGAGGACAATTTCCAGAGCCTTTCCTGGCAGTTTCCCCAGCTGGGCCCTAGAAAACCCAGTCCTCTGTGACCTCAGCCCGGCTCTGAGGCCTCCCCTGCCCCGTAGGCCTGGCCCCTCACCCTGCTCCTGGCAAGGGCTTCCAGCCACAGGGTCCTAAGCGAACTTTCTGCAGCTCTGAGAAGCGGCCCTGGTACATCTGTGTTTGTCTGTATGTTGTCTCTCAAAACACTTCACTCGTGGCCAGAGTCCTTGGAAATGTTCCTGGGGGTGGCTGAGGGCTGTTTCTCCAGGGCAAGGGGCAGGGAGTCGTTGGTCTTGCTTGGTGGGAGCTGAGCTGGGAGCTGAGCCTGTTGACCTTCCCTGTGCAGCATTCTCCATGCCCCACCTAGCCTTGGCCATTGGGTTGTGACTGTCACTTTGTGACTGCCTCAGGTGTCCTGAGAAGCTGCCAGCCTTGCTGTGTCTTCACCTGGAGACTGTCCTTCCCTACCGGTTGCTGGTGCTCGGAGCTGTGAAGCAGGGATAAAATCCTTTGTGAAGGGAAAATCATCAGAGGGCCAAGCATTTATAAAATTATATTTCTTCGGCCCTCCAAGGGACTCTGGAGACTCAGCGCTCCTCTGCTGTATGGCAGCTGCTCCTCTTCAGTGTAGGTGCTCAGGGCCTCGGGCAGCACTGGGCCAGTAGCGCTGCTGTGCTCCTTGGAGACTCCATGGTCATGTTGGTGGGCTCACTCATGGGTCAGAGGAGGTGGTCTCCAGCCTGTGTGCTTTGCTGTCACCACCTGATGGCCTATGCCAGCCTCGTCAGGAGGCGATACCTGGGTCCCTCAGTCTTAGTTGCTGTGTTTCCCATGAAGTTATCACCTCATAACAAGGAGGGGGAGGAGAAGACCATCCGAGCCACAGTTCTCTGGGTGCCACTTGTCAGGGAAGTAGCTTTGTGAACAAGGCACTGTCAAAGTTCACTCACTCCTTGAATTGGTGGTCGAGTCTACAAATGCTAGTGGAGTTTCTCTCACACCAGCACTATGCTCAGTGCCAATGACTGGGGAGAGAGTGTTACAAAAATCTGGCTTCTGCACACAGAGAGTTCAGGCCTGGTAATACAGCCTGATCACTTACATCACCTCCCAAAGGGGAGGGGAGCTCCCAGAGGGTGACCCCGGGGAGGCTGGCTAGGATACGGAGCTGCATCTAGAAGTCTCGGAGCTGCATCTAGAAGTCTCGCTGGGAAGGTATCAGGCATCAGGGTAAGGTCTTCCTTGGCTCAGCAAGCGCATGCAAAGGCTGGAGGAGCACGCAGTGCTGTGCATTCTGAAGCAGCAGGGGTGGTCACTCTATCTGGCTGGAACCCAGAGGGTAGGGCTCAGACCACAAAATTCCATTTGGCCTGGGAGTTGCAGGAGCTGTGGAAGGTTTTAAGGAGCAACGCGGCACCATTTGTGCGTTACTTTTCTAGAGGGTGTGGTATAGGGAGCTGGAGTCTGCCCTGGGCTCTGCATCTGGATCTGGCAGCTGAGGGACGGTGGCCATGTCTGAGCCTTAGTGTCCTGGCCTGCTTGTCCCAGCACTGACATTTTCCCGCCCATGCTCACCTCCCTCGTTGCCCCCCACACCTATTGTCTTGTACTTGTCAGTCCACCTGACCCCTAGCTCTGGGCTGTCCCACTGCAGTCAGCAGCCGGTGGCAGCTGGAGGAAGAGGGGGAGTCCTTCTGACTCTGCAGTCGCTGTGTGTCAGGCCCTCTTTCCCAGCTGGCCAGGAACACCTCTTTTTCCCATCCTAGCTCATAGCCCTAGTTCCAGCTGGGTTTCTTCAATGAAGTAATCCATTCCCCTGGGCCTCCATCCCCCTTCCACCTGGCCCCAAGTGACAAGCGGCAGCTGATGTGGGGTTGCCAGTGACATCTGTGTGGAGCGATGACAGTGCATTTGGCCATCACAGTCTGCTCTGTTCTGACCCAGGCAGAGTGTTGTCATCTGCCCGGGTCATCTGTGGGGACTACACTGACTTTTTCTGCCCAGGGACACCCTGGGCTGCTGATCTAGGAGGCTTCGAAAAGAGCTGTGGACGTGTCCCCCACAAGCATCATGCACCCCGATGCCTTTCCACTCCTGAGCTTGCTCTGCATCCTCTGCTCTTCCAGGGCAAGAAACGGGGAGGCATTGGCTGGGCTTTCTGTTTTCTTAGTACTTTGATCACAGCTGTTAGAGTTAAAGGATTAAACAATGGGTTCTCAACAAATAAATATCTGTTTAGTTAGTAGGATGAGAAAATGAAAGGTGAATCAGATATGCAGTGGAGTAATTTTGCTTGGTTTTCCTCTGCTTGAGGTGATGGTGTGGTATTACGTTCACTCACTCATCTACCAATCCTGTATTATGTGGCAAGTTCTGTGCCAGGTGAAGGGGACGGAGAGGCACAGAAGACCCAGATCCACAGCCTGAGTCTGGAGGGGGCCCTCAGTGGGCATCCTGGGGTTATGCGACTTCAGGACAACCAGATCAGAACAGAGGAAAGAGACTGTGATGGCCAAACGCACTGTCATCGCTCCACACAGATGTCACTGGCAACCCCACATCAGCTGTCACTTGTCACTTGGGGCCAGGTGGAAGGGGGATGGAGGCCCAGGGGAGTGGATTGCTTCATTGAAGACACCCAGCTCTAGCACAGCTTCACCCATCCTCTGTTTTTTAGCTGGCAATCTTTTTTAAAAATAACTTTGAAACAAGTTCTCCCTAAGTCACTAAGTTTCTGGGCATGACTTTGTAGTCTCCCTGCCTCAGTTTCCCAGAGTGCTGGGAGCCACAAGGCCTGGCTTAGCTGGTAATCTTAATGCCTGTTCTCAGAAAACACAAATAGTGCATGAGGGGAAGAAATGTGGGTGAGGAGAATGAGACGAAGGTGGAGGAAGAGATGGAAGAAAACAAGCCCTAGATTTTCCCACCAGAGAGGTGCTCTGGTGGTGTCCAGTTACCAAGACTCCAAGGATAGAAAGGCTCATATTCTCTCTCTGCCTTACCCTGTCATTCTTGTGTATTGCCTCAGTTTTTTCATCTGTAAATGGAGACTTTAGACTACTAGGTGGTCTTGGGCTGTGTTTAGGACCAACTTCTGTTAGTGGGGGCCCGGTAGCCCTGGGGCAGGTGGGGTATACTTTCCTCTTTGATCCCTGGGAGATAGAGAGAGCCACTCCCATTTTAAGGGCAGAAAAAACAAAGACTCAACTGGGGATTGAACTCAGGTCCTTGTGCTTGCCAGGGAAGCGCTTATTCCACTGTGCCATCTCCCCAGCCCCTCAACATTTTTTTAAATGTATTTTAGTACAGGGACTACAGGGTCTCACTGCACAGATCAAACCTGTAGTGATCCACACACATCACTCAAGTAGAAGACCTAGCACACCCCCAGCCTCAACACCTCAGCATAGAGGGTGACCCGGATGCAGCCGGGCGGAACCCTGTCATGTCATCTCTTCCCTGCTGTGAGAGGGGCCTTCTGATGCTAGATCTGCTGGATGGTGGGAGATGGGTGGTTCTAGGTCTTTACATCAGCACGTTTTTCTGATCTGATAAACTCGTTGGGGGGAGTTTCTTAATTTTGGGACTTTTCTGTCAGGGTTGCTCTGGTCCATCTCTGGCTGTCTCCTTGGCAAGTGGCCTTGGGGGCTGCCCCATGTGTGTGGCCATTGGGCCATGTCAAAGCACACAGCCTGAGGGTCACGTTCCAAAGAGCACTTTCCAGTTCACATGCATATAGAGAAGATTTGGACATGTTTTGGCAATGCGAGTTAGAATAATTTGGGTTCTCAATATGTGACCTTGGATGATTGTTATAAAACACGGAAAGGGCAGGCCAAATAGCTCAATGGATTAAAGCACCTGTTTAAACAGGCGCAGGGACTGGGGTTTGATCTCCAGCGTGCTGTGCTAGCCCTGTCCCTGGGCATGCTGAGATGGCGATTGAGACTGGGCGTGGTGGTGCGTGCCTGTAATCCCAGTGCTTGGGAGGCTGAAAACAGGAGGATCACTACGAGTTTAATCTGTGTGGTGAGACCCTATAGTCTCTGTACGTTAAAAAAAAAAATGTTGAGCATTAGTTTTTCTGCCCTTAAAATGGGAGTGGCTCTCTCTATCTCCCATTGATCAAATAGAAAAGTATACTCCCAAGTCCCCCAAAAAACAACCCCCCAAAAGCCTTTGTGAACAAGAGAGCCCTAAATTGATGGTCAGGACACAATGACTCAGTAGCAAATACGTCCTGAAATTCAGTCCTCTCCATGGGTTACAGCCTCCTCTGCATTGAGAACATTGAGCCACCAAGGGTTAAAGCAGGCTGTGTGCATGACTGTGATTGCCCGTAATTGGTGGAATGAACCTTAAAGTTGACATAGCACTGCCATTAATCCAGCGCTATGACACTACCTTGCTAAAAATAGTGACTACTAATAATTGCTTTGATCTAGCAGAGCGATGCCTACTCATGAGCCTGGTTGGGGCAGGGTGGGGGAAGGGTCAGCTGATGGCCGGGCTGCAGCCCACCCTGCCCCTCTCCTAGGTAGGTGTGGACACTGGGAGACATGGGGTAGGAGACAAGCAGGGGTCCCGTTCCCTCGGAATCTAAGGCAGCAAATGCTCCATGGATGGGGTGATTCTTTGATACATATCTAAGTGGAGACGGTTTGGAAAGTAGCATATTAGTAGTTGCTATCTTATTAATAATCAGGCCATGAACCAGACTCTTCTGTCCCCCTACGTACAGCCTGCAGTAAGCTCTTAGGAGCCCCTGACTGCTCGAGTAGTTCCGTGTTCTCGTCTGTTCTTCCTCACAACAAGCCAGGGAGGGCGGAAGGCATTTTGTGCTCAGTTGATGGATGTCGCAGAGGGCGATGGAGCCAAATGGTCCAGCTGTAGTCTTTGGTCTGATTACTCAGTGACTGACCCCATGCAGGTAGGGGACAGCTGGCCGAGAGCAGGGTGCTTTATGGAGCGAGGCGGGGCTCTGAAAGGGAAGCAAGCGTTCCTATCTGCGGGGAGAACGGGGTATGGTTCTCAGCAGGGGCTTGGCCCAGGGCTTTTCCAGTCCTGGGCTTGGAATCAGAAGGCTTGCATTTAAGTTTTTGCTCCTCTGTTTCCAAGGTACATGGACTTCCTTGGCAAAGTGCTGTAACCAGTCTGTGCCTTAGTTTCCCCATTTGTCAGGTAGGATCACTGATGTCATTTTAGGAGGATTCCCTGAGATCTTGTGTGAAAATGAATGGATGGACTCGGGGTCCTCAGGGTTTCAGTCTGGATAGAGTTCCCAGAAGGAATGCCTTTCAAGAGGATCCGGGGGACTCTTCTGCCTTAAATAGGGTTAACTGGACACACCTAGGGTAGACTGAGCATGTGCCCGGACATGGGCATAGCTCAAGTTCTTGGAGCAGGAAGTGAATGAAATAAGCACATGGAGGAGGTGAGAGTCCCTGCCCTCCCCAGAACAAGCACCTTCCTGCCTTGTGATCACGAAAGCGCCACACCGGCCCGCAGCCCGCGTGACCTACAGCCCAGCCTGCTTCTGGGCCTTTGGATGAGCTTGTTGGGACAGGGGCATACGGGGTGGCTTGTGTGGTGCCCAGGGGCATACGGGGTGGCTTGTGTGGTGCCCAGGGGCATACGGGGTGGCTTGTGTGGTGCCCAGGGGCATACGGGGTGGCTTGTGTGGTGCCCAGGGGCATACGGGGTGGCTTGTGTGGTGCCCAGGGGCATACGGGGTGGCTTGTGTGGTGCCCAGGGGCATACGG
>PVKA01031177.1:0-26563 GCA_004027165.1 Ctenomys sociabilis
TTTTTTTTTTTTTTTTTTTTTTTTTTTTTTTTTTTTTTTTTTTTTTTTTTTTTTTTTTTTTTTTTTTTTTTTTTTTTTTTTTTTTTTTTTTTTTTTTTGTATTTAGGACAGCATGTACAGGGTCTCACTGTGGAGATCGGACTCACAGTGATCCTTCTGTTTATAGCCTCCCAAGTGCCGGGATTACAGGCACGTGCTGCTATGCTTAGTCTCAATTGCAGTCTCAGCATGCCCCAGGGGCAGGGCCCGCAAGGCAGGCCAGCGGATTGAACCCCCCAGCCTCTGCGTCTGCCTAAGCAGGCAATTTAATCCACTGAGCTATTTGGCCAGCCCTTAAGCCTGCTTTTCTATTGGGGAGCATGCAGCAACAGAATTCACTGTATTTTTGATCACATGTCTTAAAGATGCTCATCAAAGAGAACTTCAAGAACTAGTTCAGAAAGTGAGATGCGTTTGAAGCAAGGGAGAGTATTTTAAAGGGGATTAATGATATGACTTTTACTATAATAATGTTTAAAAAATTTAAACATTTTCTGTCTATTTTGAACTTGCCTTGCATGACCCTGGGCAAGGTTTGGGCCTCAGGTTTTCCCTCTGTAAAAGGGTAATAATACCTTTTTAAGAGGATGGAACTCTTTTTAAGAGGATGGAATGGGTTGATATATATGAGGTGTTTCAGGACAGTATGAGGTATATAACTATTGTTCTATTATCCCTTTTCAATAAAAAAAGATGATTGCAGATTAAGCAGTTTTTTGATATACAACTATACAAGGGATAAAATCAGCACACATATATGCTCTGCCTACCTCCAAAATATCAGCAGAGGTTTAAAAAATTCTGCCTTGAATTCCCAGGGCCCAGAGATGTGCGGTTTCAGTTTTATAGGGCGAGAGCCTTCTAGCAGTCTTTCTCACAGTTTCCCAATAGTTTGCTTCATGTGACTCTTCCAGACACCTGTATTTTATTGAATTGTGTTTGGACAAGAGCACGTGAATGCTCGTTCAGAGGTACCTTGCTGTGGAGAGTGCCTGCCTGTTATCTTTATTCTCAGATATGCTTTGGCTGGCTATGAAATGCTTGGATCACACTTTGTTTCAAAATGCTGAGTCACTGTTTTGTGGTTATCTGGTATTAAGTGACTGTGGAGAAATCTGATGTTCCTGTGAAATCTATCTCCCATGGGTCTCTTCTGTTCTTACTGGGCATAGAATTCTTTGGGTATCAGTAAGTCCTGTGTCTTCACTAAGATATATCTCACTCTTGAGATACATTCAACATTATTTTGTTCTAGGATAAAGCATGGCTTTATTTTGAAAAGTATTTCATATATATCATGAATAGAACAATGAAAATCAAGTCATCTTATGCCCATTTTTCTACCTCTTAACAAGATTTCCCCCTGTGAGGTAACCAAGGTTATCGGTGTCTTGTCTATTTTTGTAGATCCATTCGATGGACATAAATCACATTTGTTGGCACTTTTTTAAGCTCAAGAGAGCACGCTATGCACACTGCTTAGATTTCCTTCTTCTTACTGGGAAATCATTCAATATTAGTACATATGGAGGTGCTGCATTATTATTTTTCTTTCTGGTATTGGTGATTGAACCTGCAGCCTTTGTGCTGCACTATGTCCCATCCCTTTATAAAATTTTTACTTCAAGGTCTCCATAAGTTATTTTCAGGCTGGGCTTAAACTTTTAATCTTCCTAGTTTAGCCTCCCAGGGTACTGAGACCACAGGTGTGTCCCTTCTTCTTCCTTTTTAAAAGATGCATTTTATTCCATTGCATAATTCTGCTTTTATTTACCCTATTGAAGGGTACTGGCTTCCAAGATTTTTCTTTTTAATCAAGATATCTACATTGATACATCTCAAATGGTATGCTGTAGCTGTATCTGTAGAATGAATTCCTAGATGTGGGATTATGAGGTCAAAGAGTATGGACATTTAAAGTATTTTTTCTTCTTGTCTCTTGTTTTATTACCTTTTTTGAAAACAAACACTTACTTTAAAGAGAGTATAGCAATAATTGTTATGAACATTTAAAATCTTGACAACTCTTGCCACACTGTCTTTCAACATGGCCTGCCCAATACTGCAGGAGAATGTCTGCCCCCACATGCCCTCCTCAACACTGACCACTGCAATCTGATAGTTCAAAAATGTATTTCTCAGGAATTGTATTTGGATCTCTTCTAGTGTAAATAGATTTGAGCATATTTTCACATGATAAGAGTCAATCTAGCAGGTTGGGTAACCCTAGCACACTTGGGAGGGTGGCACAGGAGAATAAGTTTGAGGCTATTCTGGGCTGGAGAGAGAGAAAGAGACAGAGACAGAGAGTATTTGGTTTTTTTTTCTGTGCCCTTTGTTCATTTCTTTTGTCTAATTTTTATTGGGTTGTTGGTATGTTTCCTGCTGACTATTAATGCTCTTTAAAAATTATGTGTATGTATCTTTATGATTGCATAGGCAAATAATATGGAAGGTGAAAACTGTTACCAGAGTTACTACAATAACCTACACTTCCTGACTGACCCTGATACCCCGACAACTGAGAGGCCAACGTTTCTGAGCGTTTGCTGTGGGTCGGCCCACTGAGCACTCTCCTTGGGCAGAGTGGTAATGGAGCCCTGGGCGCCCCCAGATACCTGGCCTCTTCTGCCTCATCTGTCTCTTCTTAGAATCATTTTTTTCTTCTCTTTCTCTGATCAGAGATCTTAACTGATTTCTTCCCCCTTGTGCTTGAAGGAGGCCCACTTATCCAGGGACCAGTGTGTGTGTGCAGTGCGCGTGCGGGCGTGCATGCGTGCATGTGTGTGTGTGTGTGTGTGTGTGTGTGTGTTGCACTGTGGGGCAGCTGACAGTAGTAGATTGGGTACTGTCTGGAGTACTCTCTCACCAGTTGCCCTATCCCTACTCTCCCCAAGGTCATCTCCCTGAATGAGCATAGCTCACAGTGAATCTCCTCTAAGTACCAGGTTTCCTCTTCTGAGATGGATCTCAGGAAAGGAACTGCTGCTTGACCTTCCTTCCTTCATCATATATGGCTTCTCTGTTAGCTGTCTCCCTACAAGGGGAGGCTGAGTGAAGAGTGTGTGTGTGTGTGTGTGTGTGTGTGTGTGTGTGTGTGTGTGTGAGGGTCTGGATTCCTTTCAGTTCTCCTTTCCTGCACTGTCACTTGGCCATGGTCAACTACTTTCATTGGTGCCTGTATGCCCAGCAGAGGATCTCAGGGACTCTCTTGTACGGGTGCTCAGAGTCTGCTGCATTATGCCACAGCCTAGGAGCAGGGTAAATTTAGAGCCTTCCCCTAGCAGGTTCAGTTTTTCTAGAATTTGGAGATGGGGTTGCTGGTTTGGGGACTGGTCTTTGCTCTTCTCTCATTTCCTTGAGTATGGGGTTTTGGTTGGCTTTCATGGGGGAGAATTAAAAACTCTATCACTAATGGGAATCCATTGCTTTGTGAATATTGGCTGCATTATAATGCACAGGAGCCAAGGGGTTATCTAGTGGGCTGGAAATTCTCACACCATTAACGATAATGCTCCTACTCATTGATATTGGAGTTTATTATTCATTTCAAATTTTCTGTAATCTTTTTCTCTATTTTACTGAAAGCAGGTGGTATATTATTATTATCCTTGTCCTCTTCACACACAGATATCCAACTCTCACGTTACCTGAGACATAGTAGGCAGCAGCGATTTATTAGTCTCACATATAAAGAAGGGTACAGTTGTTGAGAGCAACATGTTCACAGGCAGGGCAGAAATGTTCTTTATAACTAAGGGCTGGTAATCAGGTTCCAGGTTCGTATTAGGCTTCTGTGGAAAAAGAAAAAGAAGAACAAACCAAGCTAAGTTTCATATCCATGGCGAACATCAAATTCAATTGTGTCTGCAACCTGCCTTAGGTATCTATGTCCTCTGGTAGGGGTTTATGTGCATCATGTGAAGTGATGTGTGGCAAACTACTGAAAAGCCTGCAGAACCCAGAAAAGGCAGATTAGATTTTTGATTTTTGTTGCCTACTTGAGAAAAGCCTATAGAAGCCATGCTTCTGGTTAGAACTATTACTATAGGAGTTGCCACAACATCATATGACAGAGCCTAATAAATTAACAAGATCTTGTGAAAGAATCCAGGTATTGCTATATGAGATAAATATTTGCCCTTATGTAATGCTTTTTCTATGCTTATAATACCCACATTGCCAGCCTGCTTACCTTGTCACATAGAAAAATACTCATAACTATTTTCTGTAATTTTTCCTGATTCCAGTAGAAGAGGTAGTTTAGAAGAATATTCTCACGCTGTTAGATAAATCATATTTAAATTTTCAACAGAGAAAGCATTTGAAATTGATACTAAACTGGAACTCTCTGGTCAGATTAGATTTTCTTCATTCTGATGTTGGGGCCCACATTCTTTGCTGGGTGCTCTGGAAAGGGGGTCATTTAGCATCACTGGGAAGTGACCAGAAGCCTTAATCTCTGGCCTCCAAAAGGAATCTTCCTCCAGTCGTTCCTGGGCTCTTCTAAAACTGCTTGTTTCTGCCAGACTTCTGTGCTTGGCTTTGCCTCTTCACATTCTGACGTGTGACCCTGCTGCTCAGTTTCTGTCTCGCATTATCTTCCTTCCATGTGAGTCCCCAGCCCTTGGTCCTGGGGATGCCCTTGGATGGCCAGTGTCCTTTGGCTGTAGCTTCTGGCCTCTACACTAGCCCTGTGTGTACTCCAAGGATGCGTCAGGGCCTAGCACTAGGCATTCAGTACCAGTCCCTGATTCCCTCCAACATCGCTTAGACACTGAGTCCTTGTGTGTCTGCAGGCTGTGTGCCCAGGTGAGGGAGGAATGAACCCGCCCATTTAGGCCTACTGTGTAGCAGGCTGAATGGAGAACTGTCTATCCAGTGACCTTCCCTGGAGGCTGCTGTGTCACTGCAGATGGCTTTGAAGTGCAGAAGCCACACTTGGATGGTTTTGGCAAGAGGCCATTTGGAGAGTGGTGATGAGAAGGAGCTGAAACCTAGAGAAGCCAATCTATTTTAAAATGACCCTTTCTTTCTGGGTTGCTTTTCTCCCCAAATATCAGCAGACAGAATTTGCTGCTGGAACTTCATGAAGCAAACAGGCTGAAAGTTTCAATTGACCTTTTCAATCCCACAGAGATGTATTTTCATCTCCACAGCTTATGAATGGTACAATTGTTATAAAGTAGATCAAATATGAGGAAATAGTTATAGAAAAACCCTTTCCACAGATAAGGTTCGTATTTTAATGGACCAAATAAGAACGGCCGCCTTGAGCTGACAACAAGGAAGCAGAACAGATAATTGGGCATCAGACAATTAAATCTGAATATCAAGACCTAATGGGTCTGCTACACACACTATAATGAAGTTGCATTTATTCCTCATCCCTGGTAGGCAGTAAATGTGGGCAGCAAATGAACAACGAAAAATATAGTAGCAGGAAGGATTTCAAACTTCTGATATGTGGGGGAAGGAGAGAAGGATATAAACAAACAGCGGGGAGTTGTGACTGTGTTCACTTTTTAATTCAACAAGAAGTTGAATACTGCCGTATTCAGAATATTTGCATATTTTAATCTGGTCATGAACTCAAACAATAAGCATTTAAGCAAAAAAATGCTACGCCTCCCAAAAGGCATGTGGCTATGAACAAAAGAAAAAGAGCACTATTCACATCTTTTTATGAGTGTTTGTGGGCTTAGAAAAATCTAATAAAACTAAGCTGAATATTTAACACATATTATAATGTCTTGCATGGAATAGCTATTCAATAAATATTCACTGAATTCTCTCTGAATAGCTGCGTTCAGAGAAAATATGATGCCACCCAACTCAGTGCAGCTGTTGCCAATAAATATCTTTCCTGATTACTTAAAAAGAAAAAATTTAAAGCAGAATAATGAAACTTAATAATTGTAGTTAATATTACTATTTTTTCCTGCTTGCAGGGCTTCCTGCACACTAAGCAGTGTGCTACCACAGAGTGACATCCCCAGGTCAATACCAACTCATAGCATTTCCTTTTTAGATGTGTCACAGAGCTCCGTGTTTAGCTTTTCTGTCACCAAAACCCTTGTTCTTCCTCTTCAATGCCCATTTTCCCCCTCTGTGTCTGTCTGCCTTTGCTGTGTCTTTTCTGCACTGTACATTATAGATGTCTGCACACTGCAGGTACTTAAACATGAGTTAGTGACTTGAATTAAACTTGTATATGTCCTCTCTCATGTTGGCCCATAGTTTTTTTAATTCATATCCTAGCAGAGCACCTTATGCATGATGGTACCCAAAAGATTTTTCTTTGTTTTGATGAATGGTATATGATGGGATCCACTACCAGAATATATGGTCTTGAACACTATCCTATATACCTTAAGGTAATGAGAGGAACCTCAGGTGATCCTCCCATGGCTGGGTAGGCACTACCATACCTAGTGTTTTTGTATGACAGCACAGATCACGGGATGAGGCAGTGGATTCCTCTACTTTTGGTCTTCCCAGGAGGGTGTGAACTTCATCAGGGAGAGGGAGAGCCTGTTCCCGCTGCTGTGAACCTAGACCCCCATGCAGTTCTGAGACATGAGGAGTGTGAATAAGCATTCCACTCAGTAGCCAGCTTGGTGTCTCGATGAATAATTCTGACCATGTCTGTCCTCCCTGGAGCACTCCAATGGTTACAAGAACAAAATTCAAAGTCTTGAACATGTATTACAGGTGTGTCATTCACATCTGGCCCCTGTCCCTTCTCCAGGGAAATCTCCGGTGATTCATAGTACATTTTCTGTCAAGGTGAGCTTTTCTCAGGCTCACCAGGCCCTTTCCTAAAGCAGGGCCTTGGCACGAGCTGTTCCTCCTGCTTATAAACCTTTTCCTCTCCCTTGTCACTAGATTGCCTTCTATTTTTTTTTTTTTTTTTTTTACTTTAATCTTAATTGAGTCACCTGCTCACAGAAGCTGCCTGTGTCCACAGGTATAGCTACATCTCCTGGTCTGTGCTTTCACACCCCACTCCACAGTTCTTCAAAGTAGTGTTTACACTGGGATTGAAACAATTAAGATCTGAATTATTTTTTACAATCTACAACCTCTACCTGTCTCTTAGCTTTGATTATGTGTGGGTTATGAGACTTTGGGCACCAGCACAGCCCTGAGTCAGAACAGATGTTCCACACACATTGCTTTTGAATGGTAAGCAATTCTATTTTTTTTTTTTTTTTTTTTTTGGTAAGCAATTGTTGAATAGAAGCCTACTTAGAAGTAGGTCAATTCACACACTATGACATGTCCTCTAGTTCTTCACCATCCCAACCCTTACCCCAGCAGAACCATTCCTGTCTCTGCTCTGACCCCTGACTCTCCCATTTATTGCCTGGCTTTAACAGCCATATGAAGTCCTGGACATCTTAAAAGATGTAAACCAGAAATTCTCTGTTTTCTGCATTTGCATATACTTTAGCAACATAGTCACTTTAGCTGTAAATGAACAAAAACAGGGAGACAAGGAGACTTAGCATTTGTTCCTTGCACAGCTTAGGCATGCATGAAACTTGAAAGCACATTTTGTTAGCAGAGGCTGCACTTATTAATTCCGATTACATAGATTTCTAAAACATTATGAAAGAGTTCAAAGTTAGGTCAAGCAATGTTGTTGAGAAAATTTTGTCCTAAAATTTTAATCAAGTATTTAAAAAAAAGTCTAAAAGCCTCTTATTTTCCCACATTGACTTTCAAAACATCTTAGTTTTCTATCAGAATATCAATTTGCAACTTATATGTTTCACCATACATGAAAATTTATCAAAAATATTTTGGTGGGTCTATACTAATTGTGACTATATTTACATTAAGCAAATTCTTTTACCAAGTTGTTCATATACAAATTGCCAAGGGCTAGCCAGATAGTTCAGGGGATTAAAGCACCTGCTTAGGTAGACACAAGGACTGGGGTTCGATCCCTGGCATGCCATGCCGGTCCTGCCCCATTGGATGTGCTGAGGCTAGGTTAAGAATAGGTGTGGTGGTGTGTACCTGTAATCCCAGTGCTTGGGAGGCTGTAAACAAGAGGATCACTATGAGTTCAATCTGTGTAGTGAGACCTTACCTGTACTAAAATTTAAAAAAAAAGCAAACCAAAAAACAAATTGCCATTTGCCCTATGTAAAATTAATTAAAAAATTACAAATTACAGAAATGACATTAGAAATAATGCATTTAAAATCTTCATATCAATAAAGAATATTTTCAGATAATTAGTTGAAATGTACTGATCTTTTGTCAATTTCGGCTTCTGAATGCCCTCTGGTCAGCTAGTGCTCTGCTGCTGCTGGATCTTGTGAGTGAGGCTGAAGAAGAACTTGTTGATTACTTATTGCCTGGCAATGCTCAGTAATCTGCAGAGCTTAATCTATAATCTCAGCCTCCTTATGTGTATAATGAGAATGATAGCAGAACCTACTGTGCAGGGCTTCTGTACAAGAGAGTTGGGAACAATGTGTGTAATGGACATGGCTCAGACCTAGGAAGACTAACCAATGCATGGTGGTTTTTCTTATTGATTATAAAAATCATTGATAATTCTAATTCAATGCTGTACTATGATGATTATTTTACCTAAAGCAAAATGCTTGACTAAAATACCTATTAAGCGCTCTGGAATATTCTTTTTTTGGTTGTATATATTGGGAGTGATGGAAATGGAATTTCTATCTCAAAGAATTATATTTGGATTCAGAATTTTTAGTTGAATGTGTACTGGACTCTGACTTAAAAATATAAACTGATAATAGTTGTAATGGGATTCCAATTAATTTAGCACACAAAATTAAAAGGTGAACATATCTGGGTATGGTAGAGCATGCCTGTAATCCCAGAACTGTGGGAGATTGAGGCAGAAGGGACGCAAGTTCAATCTCAGTCTGGGTAACTTAGCAAAATTTATTTTTATTTTTTAAAACTAAAAAATATAAAAGGGTTGGGAATGTATCTCAGTGCAAAGGTCCTGGATTCAATATTCAGCATCACACAAACTTCCAAACAATAACAAGCAACTCCGACCACGCCAATCCCAGTCAGGGCATCTAGGCTCTGAGTCCAGCCTCACTGACCTTTTCCAGGCGGTATACCAGTTGTCTGGTGGAGAGCTGGATGAGAGGCGCTACAAACTCACAGATGATGTTCACGGTCATCAGCAAGCTCTTCCCCTTCTTAGCACCAATCATAGCATGACACACCAACTTTTCGTTGACTACCTGCACACGATATGCAACGTTTTTGAAGTAACCCTAACTCAGACAATGACCTGCCAAGATCAAACCAACTCCAAACTATCTGCTGAGACATGAAGGAAGAGTAGATTTCAGGGATTGTTTTCTATCACATAGTTAGGGGCTGGGGCATAGTTATGGTCTGGTTGGTTAAATGTGGCTTTGATGAATTCTATGTTTATTTCTGACTTCCCCGGAGGACACAATCAATTTACATTCATATCTTTATATATGGTTAGTTGCTGAGAGTACAAAGCTGTGATGATCCACAGGGCTAAAATCCTTTATGGGCTTTGTAGTTAAATGGCAATTACATAATTTCTTATCAAACTAGTTAAAACTGTGGTTGGATTGTCTTTTACACTTACACATTTGGCTGCATAATGTCACGCATTAGAAAGTAATTTTTTTTTTTTTTGCACTCAAGAAGGGCAGATTTGTTGAAAGGATCAAAAATGAATTTATATCATGAGTAGCTTATCCTCTGGCTGCCACCGTGGCTTCAGTTTCTCAGGCTGTTGTGCCGGGCATTGTTTCCAAAACTTTCTGCCAGCTATATGCTTACTTAAATAAACATCTAGAAAATTAGTTGTTACAAGAAGGAAATTGAGTGGCATCCCCCCTTTTTTTAATGTTCTGTCAGCTCTATTGGAGACTTGGTTGTCCAGTGATAAAATGAGAGTAGAAATGGCCTGGTGCTTTTCCTGGTCCCTGTAGGAGGGCAGGACCATGGTATGGTAGTGTCTGTATAGTGTTGAGGATCTGCCTTGCTGAAAATGTCCCTCGATTTGAAGAGCAGTTACAGAATGATCTAGAAGAGGTAAAGGCATTGCTGGAAAAGGCCACTAGGAAGAGTACGTGATGCCCTGACAGCTGAAAAATCCAAGACTGAAGTAGAAATAAAGAATAAGATGCAACAAAAATCACAGAAGAAACCAGAACTTCTTGACAATGAAAAACCAGCCGCTGTGGTTGCTCCCACCACAACAGGATACACAGTGAAGATCAGTAACTATGGATGGGATGAGTCAGATGCGTTTGTGAAAATTGATATGACCTTAACTGGAATTCATCAAGTTCCTGCTGAGAATGTGCAGGTGCATGTCACAGAGAGGTCATTTGACCTTTCGGTAAGGAATCTAAATGGGAAGAATTACTCTATGATTGTGAACAACCTCTTGAAACCCATCCCAGTGGAAGGCAGTTCAAAAAAAGTCAAAACTGATACAGTTCTTACCTTGTGTAGAAAGAAAGCAGAGAACGCTAGGTGGGAATACTTAACTCAGGTTGAGAAAGAGTGCAAAGAAGAAGACAAGCTGTCCTATGATGCCAAGACAGATCCTAGTGAGGGATGAATGAATGCTTTAAAGATTTATGAAGGTGGAGATGATGATATAAAGTGAACCATTCATAAAGCTTGGGTGGAATCAAGAGAGAAGCAAGTCAAAAGAGATTCAGAACTTTAAGACTTTAAAGTCCTTTTGAAAACTATAATTTAAAAATACTGGTATGTCCAATAAGGGAATGTTAGTGAGAAGCATATAGAAATTTGAAAGACAGCTACAAAGCTTTCAAAGTAAAGGCAGTCAATTCTCCATTTCTTATGTAGGATTTACTTAAATATGATGCATATTAAGTACTTCTTCCAAAGATGGTCTCATTAGTATCCTGGTCATTTTTTTAATGTAAGTGTTACATAGTATTCTCACTGAAATATAAAAAGCTAGTCTTACCTAAGGAAAACAAAATATTGTGCATATCTTTATTCATCTAGGAGGTAGAAAACAGAAGTATATGCTTGCCTGTAAGTTACAGGTGTCAGCGCCCACTGATGTAAGAATAAGAGTAAAACTGAATTTTTGTATAAAATTCAAATTTGTGATTGTGCTTCAAATTTGCTGTAGAGTGCATGGTTGCCTATTGACAGCTTGAGCAGTGCAAATAGCAGGGGTTACCATGCACTAATCCAATCACAAATGTTTCTATCTAGATATAAACATATTTGTTTATGAATGTAGAATTGAAGTAATAGACAAACACCTTCATGTAGTGTCAGTTAGTAAGTTTTACCATGGATTAGATAGCTTTTAAAATAATAACCATAAAATAAAAGTAATTAATTTGAAAGTACATCTATTCTTACGTTCAATAAAGTTGGATTTTTATGTAAAAAAATGAGTAGCTTGTCCTGAGAAGTGTTCAGGTTTGGGATGTTAATGAATTGCTCTATACAGCATGATTTAGAAGCACATTCAGGGAAGCTTTCAGTAAAGCTTAAGCTGAATTTAGTGCCCCAGTAGCTTAGATTTATCCTTCTATAAAACAAGCTCAACTCAATATATTATCACATCATTAATGGCTCCTCCTACAGATTGTGTTTTGAAATAAGCATATATATTCTATTCATCTCTGCATCTTTAGTGTCCACCATGGTTTGTCACATGATACACAGTCCAGAATTTTGGCTGATCCCTTTAGTAACAGAGTGGGAACACATTATAGACTCCATAATGAGAGATAAGGTTTTTGTTCCTGCCTCCCCCAGGGAGGTATTCTAACTGAAAATGCTTTGTGAAAAAATGATGTCTTTTTTTTTTTTTTTTTTGGCAGAACCGGGGATCGAACTCAGGCCCTTCCACTTGCCAGGGAAGTGCTTATTCCACTGAGCCATCTTCCCGGCCCTGTGAAAAAATAGTGTAAATGAAATAGTGGACTCTGTGACCCTTAAGAAGTGAAGAAATGGACAAGCTTTTCCATCTTGTCTCTAGGAGATAAATTTCTTATTTCTTCTTCTTTCATGAGAAGAAAATCTATTATAACCTCCTAGCATAGTAATGCAAGCAGAAGCTTAAGTAAGCATCATTTTTCATTCACAAAGTCTGCATTTGTCAGATGGGAGACTTTTAAGTGGCTTCAAAAGTCTGTCTTCAGTTTTTTTGTGGTTTCCAAACTCCATGAGGGAAATGTAATAAATAGACACATAGTTTGGATCTAATTAAATGTTTTAAGCAGAATGTACAGTGATAATGTAAATAACAGAAGAAAATCAGGGTTGCTGAAGACAAACGTGACCATTTTATTGACACATACAAAGATGATGTTTTTAAATGTCACACTATCGTAATACTTGGGGAAAGCCTAAACCAGGTGTATGTTGCCATGTCTGACTAGATAAAGCAGCCTTGAGTATCTATAAAAATACCTTTTGAATAAATATTAAATTGAGACAGGAACAGTTGCTTTAAGCTGGATTTTTTTTTCCTCCTAAGATTGGTTGGCTGGTTACTGTTGACCCTAGGAGAGTTAGCACCTGCTTTAAATGATCCTTTAATATTGGGCTTATGGTAGCTATAGAAACAAGCAGAAAACTGAGCAGAGCTCAACCTTGAAAGCAGTGGATGCTGCCATGGTAACTCAGTGCTGTAAAAAAATCCTTGTGAAACTACATTCTTTCTCAGATAAATGTCAAAGGACTCTCTTAAGAAATAGACACAGTATAGCAAAGATTTATTTAGGAGAAACATCGCTTCTAAACGTGCTTTCCTCTTACCCTGGGAGTTGCAGAATAGCCTTCCAGAGTCACATCGATTGTCTGGCCTGGGTAGAGTTCCATCCTGATGGGATGAATCTGAAACACTGGGCTTTCTGGATCCCTAGACTCCTGGGAGTCCCGGGGCTGCAAAGGACAACCAGGTCTCCTTCTAATCTGCCCCCTCTTGCTCAACTTCTGGGGATGATAACCCTCATTCATCCAGAACAATTGTTGGATTCGACGGCCCATGTTGGTCAACTTGAAGTGGTAATAATAGGTGTCCAGGCTGGAAAAGAAGAGTAGTGAAAAAACTCAAATTATGTATGTTATGTTCAGCTCTACATCCTTGGGACTTACTCATATGGAAATATTTAAAAAGTAACAAGATAAGATATTCATTTCATTTTAATGTAGAAAGTCTAAGATATGAAGCTACTCAGGACTATTACAGTGATGGAGTGAAGTAGTTCCTACTCAGGGGCCACAAAACTTGGAGTCATGAACCTGATTTTGGTCCCAGAGTTGCCATCAACTCTGGGTGAGGGCTTATGGGAAAGCAGCCCTCCCAAGTAGGGTAAGCACAGTCCAGGACACGCAGACACAGTTCGAGTGGAAAGCACTCTAATTAATGAGAGATAGCTCTGGGATGTTCTGAAAGGGAGGTAAAATAGCAACTGGAGAAGAAGCATATTTGAAGATGTGTTAAACAAATTTCTATGGACTGAGTGGAACATCTCCTATAGGTTCAGTTTGAAAGATGCTTTGAAAAGAAGCGACAGATAGCTTCTAAGTTTTATCAGAGGGGATGCAGCTGGGAGAAGGTGGGTTCCAATACCACCCAGACTGGGTACTTTTCTTGGATAATGTACAGTAAGACACTGCTCATTAATTAATTAATTCATCCATATTTAGTCTACAAAAATTTTCTAAGGACCTCTTGATATTTTGGTTCTTTGTGAATAAATTGGGGTTTCTAAGATTTTAAGGCAGTTCAAATTGTTTTGTTTTGGATCTTAAAAATTGATTTATAGGCTTAGTCTATTTTGGCTTTTGGTGTTTTATTTTTTCAGGGAAAACCTACATTAGGACTTTTTCATTTTTAATGTTTTATTAGACTGATATTTCATCTTATCTGCTCCTCCTTAGGAAATGATATAACTAATAAGTTGAAGCATAAAATAATCAGAAGAAATATCTGTCAATTGTGCAATAAATATGTGTCTACAGCTCATGCTCAATGGAACAAATTTACCTGGCAGTTTAGCTTTATGACTAATGGTAGGCTTGCGGGGGGACATAGTAAGTAACATGTACTGTTTAATAAACTAGGCAGGGAGTCTTTTTTTGTGTGTGTGGGGAGAGAACCGGGGATTGAACTCAAGCTCCTACACTTGCCAGGCAAGCGCTTATTCTACTGAGCCATCTCCCTGGCATATAGGTAGGGAGTCTTTCATTTATTCACAATGTATCTTTAAACCACAGAAACACAGTCATCATAAGTCTGTGAACTCCCATTTTATAAAATAATAGAAGCTCTGAAAAGCCGAGGGCACGGCCCCGTACCATGCAGTAGGCTGGGGGTGTATTTCTGCAGACCAGGGGTTGGTCAACATTTTCTGTAAAGGGCAGAATGATAATGATAACAACAACAACAACAACAATAGTAGTAGTATACTAGGCTTTTTTGGGCTATGTGGTCTTTTTCCTAATTCTGTTATAGTGTGAAAGCTGCCAGGGCCATATTGGGTATGTGCCAATAAAACTTTATTCATGTAAGAAGGAAGGGGGCTGTAGTTTTCCTATGTCTGCTTTTGATGATTATTTTCATTGCTAAAAATATGAGTTTATGTCAAAGGGTTTATGCAAAGGATAAGCTAGCAGCTAACAACTATAGTTGTTTATATACTCAAGGAACACTGTTAACCCTCCAATTCCAGGCAAGGGTTGGAATATCCCTTTAGGGCTATTTGATACTATTTGTAGATTAACAATAAATGGCGTGTGCCTATAATCCCATCTCTTGAGAGGCTGTAAACAGGTGGGTCTCTACGAGTCCAATCTAGTAGTGAGACCCTGAATACCCTGTAGACCCTTCCCTAATATATAAGACAAACAAACAAGCAAACAAACAAGCAAAAAAAGACAAAAAACCCCAGTATGCAGACAGATCAAGTTTGTGGTACCTTATTTTTTTAAAGTAGATTTGAGTATGTTTGAAGAAAATTAAAAATAGAGGCATTGGTATAAAATGACAAAATGCCCTAACTTTGGCCAATAGACAGACAGAAAGCACAATTTTGGCAACTGGATCATTCTTTGTAAATGCACACAATTCAACTCTCCAAATTGCATGTTACTTAATTAGACATTGGCTTATGGTATTGTCAATAAAGTGCCAAGTGTTGTTGGGGGTGCAGAGGAGAGGCAGCATGGCTGGACTGTGTGGAGGGCTCCTGTTAGCCCCAGCTGCATTTTCTCTGAGCACAGTGGACATGGTTTGATTCAGGGCCTGTTAGAACAGAAGGCAGGAGGAGCAACCTGTGAGATGCGATCACCATGCTCTTTTCACAGTTTTTTCTTTTCAGTGTTGGAGATCAACTCAGGACCATGTGCTTGCCAGGCAGGCACTCATGCCACTGAGCTATAACGCTGGCCAGTGATCTCAGTACCTTTATAGACAGGTACAAATCCAGCTGGTGTCCAGTGGTCAGTTACTGATAACGGCAGGACTATCTTGAGGAATCAGAAATAACTGTGCACATGTATATTCTACTCTCACCATTCAAACTTCATACTTTTTTTTTTAAACATCTATACTATATATATATTTTTTAAAATTTATTTTTATTTTTGTATTCTAGGGATCTACAGGGTGTCCAAGGTCTCACTGCTAGATCAGACTCATAGTGATCTGCCTGTTTACAGCTGCCCAAGAGCTAGGATTACAGGCACACATCACCATGCCCAATCTTCTATACTATATTGTGTTGCTCAGAGGTATCTATCTTGTGCCTTCTTGTATTAAATATTCAAACCCTCTCTCCTCTATTTAGACCCTGGATAACCAGGGGAAGCCAATTTCTGGTAGTTCAACTGTAGTATGGTAGGAGGTGAGTAGAAAAATGATACCAAAAAAACCTACTGTAATAGCTGACATGATATTTGCAACAAGTTTGTGCCTCCCTAGGTATACTCTATTTAGGTTTCATAATCAGAGTGGTATAAGAAGTATAATGGAATCAAAGAGGAGAAACCATGGCTTAGACTCTAAATTCATTACAGAGAAAGCACTACAAGTTTGTGAGAATACAATACTCCCTATATCACCCCCTTCCCTAGAGAAGACAACCATAGACTGGAGAATGTAGCCAAGCCATAACAAGAGGTGTCATCTTGTGGCCAGCATCCCCAGTGAGAAGGGGCAAAGTGAGGCAGGGACAGGAAAGAAGCTTAACTGGCTGTCCTTAAAAACAAGTTTCTAAAGTAGGTGATGGTGCAGCCTATGAGACAGTCATAAAAATTGGTCCATCATATTTTCTTACCTAAAATGTGCTCCCAAGTTGAGTTCTGGAGCAAAGGGCTTATTTGAAACAATGGTAGACCCAACTCCTGAAGCCTGGACAGGAAGCCGATAGGTGTTGCTATTTTCAATGGCCAAAACAACTGTGTCCTTGAACGTCAGAATGTCATTCAGGTTGGCAGTGAGTGTCAGGGGAATGCTTGCTTCCGCAGGAATGGTGCCTTCTTTGGGTTTAATTGTCCAAAGGGATTTTTTGTTTGCCTGCAACACAAGACCACAAGTTAACAAGGAGGCTATTCTTGGCTTTTCATTCTGTACATATTAAAGTCCTCTGTACTTCACATGGTTGGCACAGCAGAAGTCAACATCAGACACAAACATTATTTTTTAGAATCAAAGCAGCTGAATGTTTGTTGGCATTTTTTTTTTCAAAAAGCTGTCTGATTCAGAAGAGCAAGCCTCCGATTCTACTTTTGAATGCTCTGTGAAGATTTTTCACATCTCTTTCCCATGACGACAACCTAGTTTTCTAAGATGCTGATACTAATTATCTGCTCCAATCTCCAGATTCTGAGATGCCAATGCAAGGCACCACATTTTTTACAGAATTTGGAATTTTAGAAGAAATGCTTTCAAATGCAAAAATGTTAGCATTTTATCGTGAGGATGAGCAGCTGTTATTAATAAACACAGTATAGGAAGTCACTTTGACTTCTACTATTTCACAGCAATTAATAGGATTTAATTAGCTAAAATTCCAAACTTAGCTTGAAATATGTGATAAGATGGAATTATTGGAAGTGGCTCCCACCAATTTAGTCCTTTTAACTGCTTGGGTCTTTACAGCTCACTTATTTTCTTCCTTAAGTTCTTTGACAAAATAACATCTACTCTGACCATTACACTTTATACAGAGAACCTATCCTTAGCACTTCTGTTCATCTTTACCTTCATAACTTACTTACCATGCTTATTGCCTGTCTCCTGGTACTACAGTGTAATCTCTACGGACTTTTGTCTTTTGTTTGTTTACACTTGTTTAAATGCCATGAGTATCTATAGCTCTCTGTGCTACAGTAGCAGGTGTTTAATAAATATTTTTTTAAAATTTATTTATTTATTTGGTACAGGGCCTTGCTATGCAGCTGGGACTCATAGTGATCCTCCAGTCTCAGTCTCACCAGCACTGGGATTATAGCTGTGTACCACCAGTGGGGATCGAACCCAGGTCCTTGCACTTGCCAGGCAGCCACTTAGATGGCTGAGCTATCTCCCCAGGCCTTAATAAATATTTGACAAATGGATGCACAGAACTTTTACTTGTTTTTGATGGTAAATAACTTACTTCTTTTAAAAGATAAGTTAGTCCAGGTTCTAACAACTCAAATCGTTAGACATTTCTTCTTATACTAGGTAGAAATATGCTTTATTTAAACCTCCTATACATTGGCTTTTGGTTCACTTCTGGGGATTGATATAGGATAAATCAATCTACCCCTTTTGCTCACCCTTTTATACCCTGCATTGCAGTTTCAGAAGAAAACCTCACACGTTACAGACTCCAAAGTGAGGCTAAGGTGTCAAATGAGAAAAAAAAAAAAAAAGACTCATGCTATGAACATTTGATTCAGTTTTGAAATATCTCTGCCCTGATAGCAATCTATTTTCTCAGACTGCTTTTAAAATGTTATTGTCTCTTAAAGATGAAAGTGTAAGTTCACTCTATCTGGGTCTGGGTTCATTTGCACAGTTCTTCTTGGAACCTACTATCTTTCTGGAGTCATTGCTTTCACATTCTCTCTCTCTCTCTCTCAGTCTCTCTCTCTCATATGGGGTCTATAGGGTCTCACTGCACAGATCAGACCTGTAGTGATCCTCCTGTTTTCAGCCTCCCAAGCGCTGGGATTGCAGGCACACGCCACTACGCCCTGTCTCAGTCACCTTCTCAGCACACCTGGGAGCGGGGCTGGCATGGCTAGCGGTGCTGGGATCAAACCCTGGTCCCTGCGCTCTGCTGCATGCTGAGCTATCTGGCCAGCCCTTCATAACTTTTATTTCTGAAAAACTACTCATCATTCCCTATTTAAATATTGTTTGTGCCTCACTTTCTCTCTCCTACTGTGGCAAAAGGCATGTGTGTGATTTCCTAGTACACCTCCTCTGTCTCTGGGCCTCTACTCTGCTTTTATCTCACTTCCTGTGCTTCATTTTGGATGAATTCTTCTGAGTTATCTTCCAGTTTATAAATTTTGCCTTCAACTGTGTTTAATATGCTGTTAAATACGTATATTTTGCTCTTATCTTTAGTATTTTTCTTTGTATTTTATCATCCGGGTCTTTTATTTCTTTTTATAAGGTCTTCAGGGAGCTTTTCCAATTTCTAAGCTTTTACTTTTAACTTACTAGCTACTCCTCCTTGTGCCTTCTAGTCATCTGCAAATACGATAAGCACATTTTTTTAAGGATTTTTAAATAAATACAGCAAACATACGTTCAATGGCCCTGAGGTCTACGTCTTGTGAAAAACACAAAATTCCCCAAGCACATTCTCTTCCCCTAAGGAGCTGATAGCAATGACATTCAGGGACAACAATACTCAAAGGACAAAAACACAAGTCAGAAGGAGGCTGGTGTGAATGTGCCCCGGGGAAATCTGGAAAGCAGGCTGCTCCTATGGAGCAAAAGCCCCTTGGAGTAGCAAATGCACCGCACATATTTCCTCTTCCCTCCAAGTGTAAAATTTGCCACAATTATCAAATGGTGTTTCCTGGGTATGTTACATTATTGATTTAAAATTTTAATTTCTTCTACTCTAATTATATATACAAATATCATCTCAAAATTCATTAAAAAAAAAAACCCAAGCCCATCCTGTCCTCCATTTTGGATTATTATTTTTTTTAAGTCAGTTACTCATAATCATTAAACAGGGGTTTTTTGGGAAAGGGCTAAAAGGGAAGAGTGGTAAAATCATCCAGAAACTTCAAAAATAATCACTGAGAGGGAAAGCTAAACTCTCCAGTTCACTGGAGTCTTAATGAGTCCCTGATAAATTTGTGTTGGCTCTTCCAAGTATAATGCACTCAGAAGATGCTCTCCGTAGTAAAGCATACAGAAGGAAATGGCGTGTTTAAAAACACATGTGAAACTTGCTCCATAGCTGGACTTTAGAGGCTATTCTAGTCTAAAATTATTTTACTCTAAATTAATTTCAATGACATCTTTCTAGCAAAAGAAAAGGGAGAGATAGCGAAACACACATAGCATAATATTAAGGAAAATAATTCAGAAACACAAGTTTATCTACAATGTGGTTTCTCTCATTTGAGTAACCCAAAGTACAAATAAAAAACAAAATAAAAGGCTGATAAAAGAAAAGAGAGGCTTTTTCCAAAGGGGGAGAGCACCAAGGAGCCAAGATAGGAAGAGGGGAGAGGAGAAGGAAAGAGACTTAAGAAGCATTGTTTATATATGTCAACTTCCACTATGAATGTAACCATCATACTTTATGTTACAAATATAGAGTGAAAAATAATAATAATGAAAATGGGAGCAGGCGAGGGAGAGTAGAAGTTAGAGATTGGAGACAGAGGGAGAAGAGTGGGTGGGGACAGGAAGGAGAAGACAAAGAATCAAGATATGTAAAGTACATGTGCTTACCCACTAAAGTGAACGTAAGTAACAGGTACTGATAGCATGTACTGTACTAGACAAGGAAACAAACAGAAATGCCAAACAAGTGTGGTTCTGTGCGGGGCTTGGGCACAGTGGGGGCTATGAATAAGAAACTTCCTGATAGGGGGCTGGCCAGATAGCTCAGCAGATTAAAGCACCTGTTTAGGCAGACACAGAGACTGGGGTTCAGGCCCTGGCATGTCATGGTGGCCCTGCCCGATTGAGAATGGGCATGGTGGTGTACACCTATAATCCCAGTGCTTGGGAGGCTGAAAACAGAAGGATCACTATGAGTCCAAGCTGGGTAGTGAGACCCTGTAGGCCTTGTACTGAATAATAATAGAATGGCACTGATGAGCTTTGAAATGAGGAGAATGTACATTGCACTGCAGATTATGTGCAAGAGCTAGAGACTGTAGGGAATCTTACCAAATCAGGCAGATTCGTACCAAAATCTGGGCCAGGCTCTACAGCAGTTTCAGAAACTGAATTGGTCAATGGGGCCCAATAGAACATCTCTCAGGACCTGCCCCACAGGTAGTCATATAGGGAAAACCTAATGTTTAAACCAAAATGCCAATTCCTGAACCTGCAACTGCAGACAAATCCTATTAGATCAGAAGGCTTTTCATATTTCCTTCCACTTTGCAAATCTACCCTTGATATAAGTAAATTATATTTGAATGCAATTAAATAAAATGAATTAAACAAAACAAAGAACATTTTTAAGATTATAAATCACATAAAATGAGGATATAGATGAGTGGCTATGAAGAAATTTTATTTTAATGTTGGTGTTAAGAGAAACTATAAGGGAATGGGAAGATAGCTCAGTGGTACAAGCACCTGCCTGGCAAGTGGAAGGTCCTGAGTCCAATCCGTGGTTCCAGAACCAAAATCAAACAAAAAGTCATAGAGAAACTTGAGGTTTAAGAGTCTCACTATTACCCAGTATTTCTGAATGTGGAACGTCCTTAGTGACATAAATGTAGAGGAAAACAAGCCTTAAATCTTATGCTAGATAAATTAAGATCTGAAGGAAGATATTGGGGGTGGGGAGATGACTCAGTGAAATAAGTGCTTTCCTGGCAAGCAAAAGGCCATGAGTTCAATCCCTGGTTCTGCCAAAAAAAAAAAAAAAAAAATGAAGGAAGATATTTGTAGCATAACTTTCTTTTTTTTTACTTGAGTTTGAACTCAGGACCTTGAGCTTGCCAGGCAAGCACTTATTCTGCTGAGCTATCTCCCTAGCATAACTGTATTTGATGGGCACTTGTGGAAAAAACTCTGGATCTTGAATGATTTAATCAGTTTTTCACAATTTTCTCTGAAATTTTTCTTTTCATAATAACTTAGTCTTATTAGAGTATTAAAATATTATGAAAACAGTAAGCAAAATCTTTTTTCCTGAACATTAATATATTTAAAATATATTTATTATTTATTTCTTTTAGTTTTTATATTTTAGGGAAGGTTCTACAGGGTGTTCAGGGTCCCACTACTAGATTGACTCCTAGTGATCTGCCTGTTTACAACTCCCGAGTGTTGGGATTACAGGCACACACCACCACACCCAGTCTCAGTTGCCACCTCAGTGTGCCCTGGGAGGCAGGGCCAGCACAGCAGGCCCAGGGATCCAACTCCCAGCCCGTGTGCCTGCTCGCAGGAGCTTTAATCTGCTGAGCTATTTGGCTGGCCCTAAAATATATTTATTAATTTAATAATGTGTAACATATAATAATTCCCATAAGTTTAATTTGTAGAAGTGTAGGCAATTTGTTATTGGCAGAATAAATAGCAGGGATTGAGTGCCACATTATTCTGCTTACATTTAGGTTTAAAGGAATGTTTCTTTTCTTAATGTAGTAAAACTTTATTTTATTAATCCAAAGTGAAAACACTAACATCTTCTAACACATTAGTCATAAAAGATGATACAAGAATGAGTTCAAAAGAGTTCTACATGCACATTAAATTTCCAATAGATATTTTAAAATAGATTGGAGTGGCTTCATTTCATCTAGTTTTTGTTACAGTAGATAGGAGTCCTTGACTTATGTCATTTTCAGTCTTACCTACACCATCAAAGAAATACATCAAAATAATTTCCTGCTTGAACAAGCAGCCCTTCTCTTAGAAATCCTGGTCTTGCTTAGGTGCAGTTTTTAGAATACAGGCAGTTATTTTAGAGAAGGTAATGGTAGCTGCTATAACAGAATGGCCCTAATGTTCACTGGCTTAATTCAATACAAGCTTATTTCTGTTTTTTTAATTGCACATTTTTATAATAACTTTATTGAGAAAGAAGTAGCAATGAGAGAGTTTCAAAACATATTGATTAGTAGGATAGTTATAATAATTAATGCATTGCATATTGTTGTCTTTGTGGTAGTTATTCATAGTACAAGATGCAGACATTTTATCTGGTCTAAACACTATTAGTACAAATCTTTCTTCTTATTGAACTAAGAGAAAGTAGCTGTATATCTATACAAGCTTATTTCTGGATTACATGATTTCTAGCTTGTAACAGGAATGGGGAGGGGCTTCTATTTCACTCATTTAAAGACCTCTGTTAAACAGATTCTGACACATTTGTCATGGTTTGTGTCTAGTTGTCCCCCCAAGGCCTCACGCAGTCATGAGGCAGCATCTAGAGTTGGTGGCTGACGCCTGAGGGAATGCTGGGATTATGGCTGTGAGTGCCTTGGGGCAGACACTCTACATTACAAGGTAAAGAGGGGAAAGAAGCTAGTCAGCTGCCTGAGCTGCTGTCCCTCCCTTTGCTCCCTTGTCCTTTGCTTCCACCATGAGTCTGCCCTCTGCCCTGTGCCACTCTACCTTGGAGCCAGCTGAGTATAGACTGAGACCTCCACTAATTGTGAGCTAAACATACCTTTCCTTCCTTCATTTTGGGTGTCAGGTATTTTGTCCCAGTATTGAGAGAAGAGTAACTGAGACAATACATCTTCTCAGAACACAGAATGCAAGGTGAAGAGCCAGGATCTATGGACCAAGCCTGGAAGTGGGGTATAACCCTCTGTCCACGCCATTTGGACACAACTTAGATGTGCAGCCACACCTACTCCCAAAGGAGGCTGGGAAATGTAGTTCAGCTTTGGGTCCAAAATAAAGGGAGACAGATGTGGTGAGCTGTTTCCTGCTCTCTGCCAAAACTACCTTATTGATAGAGACCACTACACAACATCAGCCATTCTCCCAACTCCAACTCTGCAAAATCTCAGATTTTGAAAGGTGAAAAGGCTCTTACAGGGGAGTAGCTTGGCATTTGAAATCCTATAGGAAACGTGGGCCCCAAATTTATATCCATCTGCTAATGAGACAGGTGTGTATGTGTACAGGGGAAGTAGGAGAGAAATTAAGAAAGTTCTAGGTAAGACGATCTTACTCTGTTGGCCTTTCTTCCTACCTTTGTGGCCTTAGAGAACATTCTGTATAGCTTTGCTTCCTTAGGGGACTCAGCTGACAATTAAGACATAAATCAATGTCATTTTTGTCCTTTTATTAAAAAGATGTCTTTTGAGCAGGTACTGTCAATGTCATTTCTCCAGCTCCAACCTTTTGTAGCACAGGTCACTCCTCCATACACAATGAGGTGAGCATGTCATCAGTGTTATTTCAAGTCAGGGGACACTAGTTTTCTATGGATGTGTACCATTTCTACTCTGATTCCTGCTGACACAGGTTAGCTGCTCTGGAAAGACCCGAATTTACTTCCCAGGGCTGATCTGGTGCGTTTTCTTTGTGATGAAGCTTATTCATCAATTTATGGCATAAAATCAGACAGCGAGATGCATCATAAAAATCCAAGAGCTATGCACATAAAAATGGCAGATGTTAAGGTCTTGGGCCATCCTTAGCAAAAGTCAGGCTGTAAACTGCTCTAACATCCTGTGTCTCTTTGGAATTTGCCTTTTAGGTGTGTGCTTTGCTTTAGGGGAGGGCTTATTCTGTGTGATGTTTTTTGTTATTAGGAATTGAGGCAAGTTGGACTACAGGAGAACTGGATGAGTGATAGTCAGCCTAGAAGTGGAGGGCATTTTGTGAACTACTTGAAACCAAAGCACAGCAAGATTGCATAGAAGGGTATAGGTTAGGAAGGAGGGCTCAAAAGAAAAAAGAATGCAGACTGGCTTCCTGCTCTGCTGCTTTCCAGACTGGACTGTGGTGGGGACATCCCTTACCTGTGTCCCATCTTGTTTTCTCCTCTGTTGGTGCAGATGAAATAAAACAAATGCCAAATACATAGCATGTGGGCTCAGCACAGAGTAAATACCCAGTACATTGTATCTTCTGTAGAGAGGTGTTAGGATGGTTAAATGAGGTTATGCACACAGACTCAGAATAGCATCACCATATAGCAAGTTCTCATAAATGCTGTCTACTATAGGATCTGAAAGGACCCATGTGATACCTAAGTATAGGCATAATAGTGTTTGCAAAAATAGATTATAAAACTTGGCAGAAGAGAAGCATGTGGGGGGTGTGGTAGGCAGAAGATATCCATCTCCTGGGTTTCAAGGATCTTCTCCTGGTCAGTCAAGATCTAGCCTAGGTGCTGCTGTAGAGGGATTTCACAGGTAGAGTTAAGGTCCCAAGCCAGTTGGCTGGTCCCAATTCTCCTTGGTAGGCCTGACTTATCAGGCTAGGTGGGCTTTTCCTAGTGAGGTGAAAAGCATGAGAGAGCCTATGGAAGGCTCTGCACATCAGGGAGCTGCAGATGGCTTGAGCAGCTGAGCGCAGTCCCTTCTCACAGCCAGCAAGGGAAGGAGGCCTCTGTCATTCAGGCATCAGGAAAGAAATTCTGCTAGGAACCCAAGAGATCTACAGGAGGGCCTTTCTATATCTACATCTCCTGTAAGAAATACTGCTCAGCTAGTATACTTTTCTAACCCTTGTGATCCTAAGGAGAGATTGATTCCAACCAGGCCATCCCTGGACTCCACCCCATGGAGATGCATAGTAAATTAGTATTGCTTTAAGCCCTGAAATTTGTGGTAACTTGTTACCTAGCAATAGAGCATTAATACAAGGCTTTGTATATTTGTTTTGAAGATAATAGAAACAAGCCTTCCAGAGCCTTCCATTAAAATTTAGCAATAGATGCCTCTACCTTTTCTGCAGATGAGGGCTGAAACGTCAAGAGTCACTTTTGTGGGAAGGGCATAAAGAACACGTAGAGGACAGCATGGCTGTGAAGGAGGGGAAACGCACCATCTTTGCAGCGTTGAGTTCTGTGCCCGCCGGTGACTGGTGGTAAGCCCTTCTCTCCAAGGTCTCCCATATGTAAAGGTAACGTTTGTTTTTTATTTTGACAATAGGGCATCAGAGCATGTCTTACGCATCACTCAACTCCCAAAGTGGACTGGCCATAGCTTTTATAAATTTCTTTATCGTGCATTTAATATTTACCCCAAAAGGTAGAAGCGAATGCCACTGTTTGCACATGTCACATCACCCATCAACGAGAACCCCAAGTGTGAATATACTCAGACAGTACCGCTAGTCTGTAGTGCTCTAAGAACTATGAAGTAAATAGCACCTTGTGCTGATTATCATTGTTGTTGGTTTTTCTTTTTAACAAGAAATGACTCACTTGGCATTTGAAATCTGCAAGAACTTCCTCTCATGGAAGGAAGGAAAGCTTATAACAACAGGAACCAACATGAAGAGTAAAGGATTCCTTTGAATTTACACCATTATCTCAAGATAATCAATTCTTTGTGAAACAAGAACAATGAAGAGTCACCAAGGCCTGTCTGCTTTTCCTCATCTAAATGGTGTCTCTAGTCTAGCAGTTCTCTTTCCAGAAATGAGTTGCTTTGTTTCTTCAAGTAATTAACTGCTAATTACGGCAGGAGAGGAGGTATAGAAAAAATATGCTCAGCTGTAAAAGGCTCAAGTCAACAACTTCTGACACTGCCAGTCCTACAGACAGCCCATCACTCTTATGGACTGCTAGACTATATTGGATTGTTTCGCTGAATTCACACACCTACAATATTTAAATGGCAATGGAATACTCATCTCTAACAAAACTAAACAAAAAAGGGGATACAATGAAGGTCCATTTTGTATCTGTATATTCAAAATAGTTAGGATGGATATACAGCTACTTTCTCTTAATTCAGTGAATAGAAAGATTTGTACTAATAGTGTTTATGGACAGGATATCATGTCTGCATCTTGAACTATGAATAACCACTACAAAGACAATAATATGCAATGTATTAATTATTGAAACTGTCCTACTAATTGGCTTTGAAACTCTCTCATTGCTATTTGTTTCTCAATAAAATGTTAAAAAAAAGAATCTTGTTATACTAGGGAGACTATACGATATTTACACATGTGTGTCTGGTTTATTTCACTTATGAGTATATGTTCAAGTGGCATCCACTTCAGTATAAATGCTTCAAACTTATCATTCTTAATAGCGGAGTAATACTCCATTATATAGAAATACCACATCTTTTTCAACCATTCTTCATGTGATGGACATCTTGGTTGTTT
>PVKA01031178.1:0-17447 GCA_004027165.1 Ctenomys sociabilis
CTATTTATGAACAAATTTTTAATTTTGTCATATTTATACCATCAGCAATTCACAAGTTCCGACTCATAGTGATCCTTGTGTCTCAGCCTCCCCAGCCCTGGACTCACAGCACGCATCACCATGCCCAGATTTGGGGCCTGCATGACACGCTGTACTGAGGATTGAACTCAGGCTCTTGAGCTTACCAGGCAGGGACTTAGACTGCCAAGCTGTTTCCCCAGGCAAACTCTGATGTTTAAAAATCTTTTTTTTTTTTTTCAGAACCAAGGATTGAACTCAGACCCTTGCGCTTGCCAGAGAAACTCTTATTCCACTGAGTCATCTCCCTGGCCCCTTAAAATCAATAAATTTTAAGAGAAAAAGAGTTGGAAAAGTATGTGATATATATGCTTTAAGCAATTTATTTAACTGAAATGGACTTCCATTTGCTTAACCAAAGTGACTTTCATTTATATTGATACATCGTTTCCCCACAGTGATTTACAGGATCATCAAGCCATTATAAATATTTCATAAATATTTGGGTATACACCTAACCTGTGCTTCAGCATTATCTTTCACTGAGAAAAACACTGAAGAGTGAAGAATACAGACAATTACTAGGTGCAGTGAAAAATCTGCTACAAACTTTTCTGAGATAAGAAGGCATCACACACCTGTTCAACTAAGAAAATCATCTTTACAACAAGGATGATTTCTATTTTTTTAAGTAGGACATAGAACACTCCGACTGGCAATGATATGATGAATGGTAGGGTGACACCCCTGGTTTTTGCCACGAATTTATAGGGAACAGGTTCCAACAACTCAGGCTCCTTCCCATTGGTCCTCACAAAGTGTGCTTCTCTGGGCCAGGCAGGCTGCCACTTCAGTTGATTCCAGGTATCTTTCTCTTAGGTTTCCTTCTTTTTATGAGCATTTTCCTTGACACCTTACAGGAAGCTACCATGGCTCTTTGAGTATTCACTATGCTCAGTATTCACATTATTCCTCTTGGCAAGTATCTTGTCCTTAACTTGCTTCTTTACAACAATTCGAACAGCATGCTGGGTAATGTTATAGACTCTTTCCATTTCGCCATGGTAACATTTGTGAGGTGTTCCTTTGTCCACAGTACCCATCCCCTTGATGTCCACAATATCACCCCTTTTGTAAATTCACTTGTATGTGGCCAAAGGAACAGCCCCATGTTTTCTAAAAGGCCTGCAGAGTTCTTCTCCACTTGCCCTTTGTGTTAGCCATTTGGCAAATTATTGGAAGATGGTAGTTCCATCCAAAGCGGTAGTACATGGTATCTTCTTGTCAATTAAAATATTAAAAGAAATGAGTAAGAGCACTCTTCAAGCCTAACAAAAATATTATTTAGAGTTAGCAACTACAAGATAGAAGCAAGGAAAATAATACCAAAATTACACTTATGCATTTTTACTTCCACATCTAAAACACAATTTGGAATACACCTGTGTAACTGATAATAGTCAGTACTTCAGTGCAGAGAGATTTGAAATCTGAGGTAGAGGACCTGATGTTTAGCACATACTATTTAAATGTTCCCATTTGATTTTGTGTTGTCAAATTTTATACAGAAATATTAATCTAGGGCAAGGGAGATGGCTCAGTGGAATAAGCGCTTCCCTGGCAAGCACGAAGGCCTGAGTTCAATCCCCGGTTCTGAAAAAAAAAAATTATCTAGTACTCCAATAAACTAAAAAACAAGATAAATTTTATTAAAGCAAGTGCAAAGCATAGGAAGCGGCGCTAGAGGTCAGAGAGATGGAGATGACACAGTAATAGAGTAAAGGTCAAGGATGCCTGAGTATATATTCTGAGTTTCTTTCATTGAAGCATTATTCTAAGTATTTAATAGAGATTTATTTTTAACCACTGAAACTTTAAGGTAATTTTTTTTCTTGGTTTATACAGACAGGTATTTATTCAATCACATAGCTTTGCAAGATGGGGACAACTGGTATGTGAACAGGAGCAGGCTGAGATTTAGGGTTTTGCTCCACTTCCTGCCTACGGGAAGTTTCTAGAAAGGGACTTTTCTCCATGGGGTGATCAGAACATTAGAATTCTTATCCCCTTTGAGAAAATGGCAAGAATCACTCTTCTTCCTTCTGAAGCCTTGAGTCCAGATCCCAGAAATCCAATCCACAAAACAAGATAAAGATGGGAGAAAAAGAATCTCTTTCTTGGCTTTTTTTTCAGTCAGCTCAGTGACATCTTCGACAGGAGAGGCATGCTCAGGCTACAACAGATTTGCCCATAAGATGCAGAGCTTCAGTTTAGTAGCAGAGAAGCCTTCTAGGCTCAGTTTCTCCAAGGCCAACTTGGGGGAAAAACAGGGAGCAAAGGCAGATATGAGACCCCTGCAGGACTCTCCTCACCCCTGTGGGATCCATGCCATTGTGAAGTGTAAGCAAACTCCAGGAGGCAGCCTAGAGGCCTTCCAAACCTGGACAGTTTGAGTGCTTTCTTAGGGCTATCATCTTACTGGAATAATCTTTTTCTTTATAAAGAGAATAAAAAAGTAATATTAGCAACAGTACAGAATTTCACTAAACAAGATGACACTGCAATATAACAGCCATTGTTGAATTCCTAGCATCTTGTTTAGGAGGGTTGTCTTGCTTTGGCTGACTTAGGTGTGGGACTGCAAGGAATGCACGTCCGGGAGACAGCGATACTGGGTCACGCGCTGGTAGCTAGTCTTTCTCCACATTGTGCTCTTATTCCAGATGGTGGTGGGACTGCACAGGGCTCCAAGCTATGCCATGTGTCCGGGGCCTTCCCCAACCAGATGGAAGGAGGGCAAAAGAAGCAAAGGGACTCACATGTGACTGGTGGGACAGAAGCTACTCCGGGTGGCACGGGGCAGGGTGGTTGGATGGGGCAGTTTGCTGGGGGGAGTCTCACGCACACGTGAGAGTGGCTTGCCACTGTCCTGATCACCCCGTGCTTCATGACTGCAAAAACCCTGCACTCTATTCCCTAGAATCTGTGATTTCGAGAGTGATGATTTCTCAGAACTTTTAAATTTACCTTATATTTCAGTAACAGAACACAATATTGATGTGGACTCCTTTATTTTTAAGAAATTTGTATTTCAATAAGTGACTATGCTACTCCTTTTCTGCCTTATAAACAGATAGTTTTGTAAAGTACATATTACTTAATCACTATCTTTTGACAGCTGGCTTTGGGGCTGATATAGCCTATTGAATTCCTACCAAGAGCTTTTTTTTAAAAGAAATAGATTCTTGATTGAACAGGGCTTTGACATGATAGGTATTCTCAGATCTGTAAGACAGAGCTGCACATTGAAGTAACTTGCGGCAAACATTGCATAGCATCTTCCACTGGCAATTTTCAGTTGCCTTAGAAAATGGCTTGGGTGCAGGTGTCATAGTGATTGACGGAGGCAGAGGCTGGAACTCGTAATTGTCTCCCACCTAATGTGTATGCTTAAGCTGGCAACATCTCTTCTTATGGGGACTGTGAGAATGTTCCACAAAAGAGGCAATTTTTTTTGCAGTGCTGTTCAGTGAAATTCCTCCTCAGTGTGGATTGTAGACAAGTGTCCCTCCTCCAGTGCCCTGAGATGAAGCCCAACTTTTCTGCAGGACAGCTAGCACTGACCATGACAACCAAGCACACCTCTCAAATCCAACGAAGATTCTCCCAGGCACAGAGTCACAGGAGTGCTCAAGGGATACAGATGTAGTCTCGAGTGCCCCATGCACAAAGCTTACTTCTAGCCTTTGGCCTCTTGTGTTCTGTTCTTTCCTGTATGTCTGTCTTGCCTCTGCCAATAAACAAACTCAAATACTAAGATGCTGGGATAGATAACTGTGGATAATCTGCTTGGGCATTTCCCTCTAAAAGATACCAGTGATTTTGTGTGTGTTGGGCCTGACTGACAACCAGGTGGTCTGTGTCACTGAAAAGAAAATGTAGCAAGTATTGCTCCATGGCTTTGTTCAACATCACTGTGAGAATGAATGATGGGTAAAATCAGGAAAGGACTGTGCATACAGGAGCTTACCTGGCTTACTCCACTGGGATTCCAGCTCTGGAAGCTCCTGTCCCTGGGAGACATGCAACATGGGTCCATGGCTTCAGTTTCTAAAGTATTAGGACCTGGGTACTAATTTTTTTTTTAAATAATGTCATGAGATTCATGATTTTTGTCACCCACAAGCCTTTGATAGACCATCATGGAAAGTCTTCACCTTTCATGGTGACCTGACACCTTTGTAAAGTGTGATCACAATGCATGATGAGCACTTCCACTGAGACATGTAATTGGAGCTGGGGATTTGGCTCAGGGGTAGAATGCTTGCCTAGCAAGCTGGAAGTCCTGGATTCAGTCCTCGGCACCAAAAACAAGAAATAAACCTCACCTAAAAAATAATTCAAGAAAAACTACAGTAAGATAAAAAAGACCAAAAACAAATAAGGCAAACTGTAAACACAACCTTTGTAAAGCCATATTAATAAGCTGAGCTGTAAAAGTCTCAAGTCAACAACTTTTGACATTGTCAGTCCTATGAATAACCCACTACTGTTATGGATTACTGGACTATACTGTATTATTTTGCTGAATTCACACACCTACAATATTTCAATGTCAATGGAATACTTATCTCTGCCAAAACTAAACAAAAAATGGAATACAAATGAAGGACCACATGAAAACATCAGAAGATAGATAGATAGATAGATAGATAGATAGATAGATAGATAGATAGATAGATAGATAGATAGACAATAGGATAGATATAGCTACTTTCTCTTAATGAATAGAAAGATTTGTTCTAATAATGTCTGTGGACAGGATATCACGTCTGCATCTTGTACTGTGAATAACCACTAAGACAACAATATGCAATGTATTAATTATTGAAACTGTTCTACTAACCTGCTTTGAAACGGTCTCATTGCTATTTGTTTCTCAATAAAATTAATTTTAACAAATCTACTTAAATGGGAAAAAAAGAATAAAGATATTATTGTGGGAACACATTGTGGGGTTGAAAGAAACCTACCTCAAACACATTTATTTGAAGCAGTCACTTTCTGAAGCAGTTCTGGAAGATATGTTTTGCATCTGTTTCTTGATGTCTGGAATCCATTCAAAAGATTTTTGGCCATCTCACCCCAGACCGAATGACCATCATCAAGAAGTCAGCCAATAATAAATGCTGGATGGGCTGTGGAGAAAAGGAGCCCTTATCCACTGTCCGTGGGAGTGCAGACTGGTACGACCACTGTAGCTTTTTAAACCTATTTTTCATGCTTCTATATGATAACATATACAACTATTTTGAAGACAGCATAATACAGTATAACAAACATTGTTGAATTCCTATTGTTTTGTTTAGTGAAACTGTATTATTTCTGTCTTTCCCTTTATTATTTTTTATTCTCTTTTTTTAGAAAAAGTTTTATGTCAGTTTCAGTCAGATGAAAAACGAAGGTGTGCACTCAGCACCTTATTCACCACATCTGGCACCATCTGACTTCATGGCCTAAGTGATCACGAAATGCAAATGTTTTGAAGCACTTCAGGTCATCATACCAACCAGCACAGCACAACTGAAGACATTCAAGAGAGAGGACTCCAGAGCCGCCACAGAACGCAGCGGGAAGAACAGGATGAGCATGTCTAAAGTTAAAGGGCCAGCTTTTGAAGGAGACTCGTGGCAATGTGTTTTCTGGTGCACTAATTTTTAAATGTAATTATTATCTGCTTTATTTTTATGACACGGTGTATATCAAGAGGAATACTCTGCCATGATTCCAGAATTAGTTCTTCAGCATATTTTTAGTAGTTAATCAAAATGTGCAGCATCTCTAGATTTCTTTTTGCCCCTCCCTCATTTCTCTTCCCTTCTTTTTCTTTGCTTGGTCCCTTCCTTCCTTTCGTATCCCATCCCTAATTCTTTCTTGTGCCCCTCTTTGCTCTAATCAATGTCTCTTCCCTTTGTCCCTTGGTCCTCTCTCTCTCTTTTTTCCTTTCCCCTCAATGCTTTCTGTGTCCCTTCTCCACTCCACACCCTTCCTTGGCTTGCATTCACTCTGATTTCTTGGCAATAATAGCTCTTGTTTCATGAATGTCTGACTGCTTGCTTTGAGGCCCTGACCTTCAAGTGATTGGGGCCACTTTTTCCTTGCAATCCCTCTGAATTTCACCTGATCTATTCAAGATGCTTAAAAATCCCAGGATTCGTTGTACATGGCTAGCTTTCTGAGAAACTCAGAGAGAAGGAAAATGGAGAAGAAGCAGTGGACACTCAACAGGAGAAACTATGTTTGTACCCTCACATTACACTAACCCAACTTCCTTTTCTTTTGTATTCTCAATTTTTTAAAATTTTATTTTAAATAGAGAAGAGATAAGCATGACAATGAAATCAAATTTAAAAACAAGTTAATAGGACAGTTACTTGTTTCTTTTCTACCATTTTTCTCCTTTCCCCTCTCCTGGATCTTTGTAGGTTTTTAAAATTGTATACTTGTTCTAAAAAATGCTAATGAAATAGGATTGGAGAAGAGAGAAAGACCTCTTTCTATGTCTCCTCTACAGTCCGAGAATTTTAAAAAGTAACACAAGAGAGAAAATATGTTGTGATTTCTGAGGACATCGATTTCTTCAGATGTGTTTTCTTTCTTGTTGCTGTTAGATGCCCAGAGCCAGCCTGGAGCTGTTCGGTGGACTTGGTGATTCCAGGCCTTAAATCTGCACGTCCTTTCTGAACCCCTTCACCTTTTCCCAAATCACGGCTCAATTAAATGCCAGTGAAATCTGAATCCTTTGATTTTGCTACTTATTGCTGAGCTGGCATAGATTCTGTGGTAGGAGGAGACATTAAGAAGAATTTGCCACATGGCATTGATTAATCTGATTCATTCCAGCCAGTCCTGCCCTGCAGCTCATTTGCTGGGTACAATTACAGGATTTTCATCAACAAAACTCTGTGTATTCAGAGATCTGGTTACCTTTTTAATCACTCGTTGCCCCTCCGCAGGGCCTGAGATCAACCAGAGAGCAGCTCGTTAGCTCGGCAGAAGAACAAGCCCTGGGTGTTTTGAGTTTCAAACAACAAGATTCTACACGCTAGGATTTTCAAATGTGCACACTCAGAAATAGCAACCATATATCATCTAAACTCTATATTGAGGACGTAGTACATGCACATATTCTTTGTAAATCTCAGGTTGAATTCATAAGAAATCAGCTCATCTCAGAACAACTGAAGGCAACTTGTGTTTGAAGTAGTTTTCAGAAGCTGTCAGTAGGGCAAATTATTTTTGTAAGAAAAGCTTAGAATTTGTTGGTTTTCCAGTTGGAAAATAAAGGATAGTTGCACATAGTCAATTAATAACAATTATGGTAATGATATAGTGTAACCATAAAATTGTAGAATATTAACCCTAGCCAGAATATTAAAGGCAAAAAGAGATTTATTTCAAAGAGAAATCTATTTTTTTTTTTTGCCTATGTTGGGAATTGAATCCAGGGGTGCTCTAACTACCACTGAGCTGCAACCCTAGCCCTTTCATATTTTTTCCTTTTTCTTTTTAATTTTGAGACCAGATCTCAGTGAGTTGTCCTGACTGTCCTTGACCCACAATCCTTCTGCCTCAGCCTCTTGAAAAGTTGTAGTTATAGGTATGCTCTATCATTCTTGGCTCAAAACTTTTTTTTCATGTACTATTTCAAGACAGAGTTTATGTATTCATTGGAATCTCCAGTAGTACAAATATATATGGCATATTTACAAAACAATCCTTTAAAAATACGCTCAAAAAGTTGTTGTCCTAAAACCATGCTCTTTTGATGCCATACCCCACAATGCATTCACCAAGAACAAACACCCGGCTCCCAATGCTTTCTGAGGCTGCTTGTTTTGGAAGATGCAGGAGGGACCGCAGCCCTGCCCTCTCAATGCAGAACCAGACCTAGCACAGGGACAGGAAGTCCTGTCCCTGTGGGAAGTCAACACTCATGCAATGAGCTGACCTCTGTCTATAAGAAAGACACTAGCTGTCCTGATTTAAAAGCTTCCAGGTTACCAAGGGGCACTGGCATAAACTTGTAAAGTCAGCTGCTACGAGGCTAAGACAGGAAGTGAGAAACTTTCAAGTTCTCCTGGGAAATTTAATGAGACCCTGTTTTAAAATAAAAAGTCATTTAAAGAAAAATAGACAGGGGTAGATGATACAACCCAAGGGAGTAGAACTTTTACAAATAGGAAGGGAACCAAGACGTGAATGGAGATGGGAAAGAAGGGGATAAGTGAATGGCAAGGAAAATAAAATGCATGACAACCACGCACCAACCCCTCACTCGCTATGAGTGTGATTGCCAACTACTGCAAACGTGGACTCAACAAAAATTAAAGAAGAAATTTTCTCATTGTTTATATTGATGTTTAAAAAGTAGGCTGAGGATGTAGCTCAGTGGTAGAGCACTTGCCTAACCTATGCATAGAAACTACCCCCACCTCCCCAGCTCAACATTCAGCACTAGAAAAACCAAATGGCTTTGGAAACTCAAGGCCTCTTTTCAACTCCAGCTTCACAGGTCTGAGCACTCTGGAGAGCCCAGAGCATTAGCTTTCCATCTGTGATTGCTCCCAGCTCAGTGCAATGTTCTCATCCAGTCTTTCCATCCTCAGGGTTGCTTAGTAACCTAAGTGGCAGTTTTACCTTTGCTAGGTTACCAGGGTAACTGAGTCAGCCAGCTTCACCAGAGGGTAGCAAGGAAGCACAGATGCCACATGGCCTCCGATCCCAGGGCCACAGTCCTCAGAAGCTCTGCACTCTCTGCTTGAACTTCTTTAGTGCTCAGCATTAACATGAAATAGTAATACCAGAAGTCCCTGCCAAGAGAGACAGTGCCCACATCAAAGCACAGCTCTGTGACTGTGACCACATTTTTCTGACTTTACAGATGTATGTGTCTCAGGAGGCAGAGACAATCCTAGACTTCGCTCACTTTCAGCTAGCTTGCAGTTCTCACTCCCTCTGATTAGCCACGTAGTCACTTGGTCAAATAGAATTAGACCAGAATTTATTAAATATCTTGCTTGTATTAAGACAGTGAGCATATTCTCTCTTAGTGCTTTATCCAGTGTGTACACTAAGGTGGGCAAGATTCAATCTGCTATTACTATGAGCCTACAGTACTGCAATGTGGTTGGTAAAGGAGGGCAGGCACTAGGTAAAAAACCCTGTTTATGTGGGACTGGCAATTTTTAGCTTAGCAGAAAAATTAAAATGTAAATGAGAGAATTAAGCAAGAGAAAGAGAACATATATTAAGTACCAATAGAAAATTCTAAAGGAACCCACTGAGAGGAACCCATTTGATGAGCTGGTGCTAGGAGTGGCCAAGGAGGGCTAGCAGAGCAGATGTGTACCTCCAGGCTGGACAGGTCCCGCACACTGGACACAGGGTGCTGCTATGAAACGTTAGTCCTGAAGTACCACACTTCTTAGCAGTGATTTTAGCCTCAGGCTTCCGGCATCCCCTAGAATGTCTCTGCTGCTCCCTTCTCTGCTGACTCAATCCACAGTCTTCTTTTTTCCCAACATCTCCCCACACTTTTCACATGCTAGGAGCCCAGTGCATGTTTTAAAAGACCTGAAATGAAGAGGTTCAGTGCCTGAGTCCCCAGCACCAATCTGCGGAGCATGCTGGGCAATTGGGGTCAGATGAGGTTTCTCAAAACATGAGGAGAGGAAGGACAGCTGCCCCTCGTGGTGTTCTACGAGGAGCTTCAACTTATTCCTGTGTTCTCTTCCTCCATTTTAAGAGGATATATTTTAAAACTTAGGGGTCACAGCTTACACATAAGCAGCCGATTGTCATTTGCTTCTCAGAAAGGACATTTTCTTGTGTATAAAAGGTTTTTCACTTGTTTATTTTTAATGTATTTAGTACAGGGTCCACAGGGTACAGGCATTACAGGGTCTCATTGCATTGTTCAGACTCTTGGTGATTCTCCTGTTCTCAGCCTCCCAAGTGCTGGGATTATGGGTGAGTGCCACCATGCCCAGTCTTAATTGCCATCTCTGCGCTCCCCATGGGTGGGTCCAGCACAGCACAGCAGGGATCAAATGTGGCCACTGTGCTCTGCCTAACCAGGCACTTTAATCTGCTGAGTAATTTGGCCAGCCCAAGGTTCTTCATTTTTCCTTTCTTTTTTTAATCATTATTTTCCTGAGTCTGTGATCACAGTGCATGGTCATGCTCACTACACAAAGCTGGTCAGGGACTTGGACATCTCAACTCTCCTTTTACCCCTTTCCCTCCGTGGGCCCTCCTCTCTCCATCCCTCAGTTGCTTTCCCTATATTCCTCCCCACTGACTTCCAGCACCTTCTCTTCCCAGGGTGTCTTCATGGGCCTCAAACCTAGAGCTTCAGATAAGCACTGGGAAAATATTTTGTCCTGAAAATGGGGAAACACTACAAAGTAGAATTTGCCCTTTTTATTTTTGAGAGTCAACATCATCTCAGAGTACCAAGGATGTTGTCAATCTTGGAGGGTTTAGAAAACATGGATAAGGATGAAGAAGAAACTAGTAATCACCCACAATCTTACCACGGGGCATTTCCCTGTAAATATTGGAGTGCTTTTGCTCTTATCTGTCATGTGCTAGCACACAGGCACCTACGCCATGTCACAAAGAGGAGTCATTGTCAAATGTGGGATTGGTTTTAAGTAAGTACAAAATGTACATGAGCACCATTCTTGGATAAATAAATCAGAGCATTTCATCCCAGGAGGATCCCGCTGTATGCCAAACACCCTGGCATTTCCTCAGTTGGAACTGTCCAGAAATTAGTTTAGGGGACCAATGACAAAATTGCATCTGATTTTCTGAAAATTCAATTAGAAGCCCTACTTTTATAATTTTGCTTCAACATGTGACTTGACTGTAAGAGAAATGTGTTCTTTCCAAATCTTGCCATGAAACGAAGACTGAAGCTGTGAAGAGTGGTGTTTCCCGCACCCCACAGACGCCGATGGAATGAAAAGTGGGTTCTGCTTCCAGGCTGGCAGTGTGAGGCAGCAAAACACAGCCACACGAGGAAAACTTAATAGCAGGTAGGGCCTTGAGAAGTGTCGTTCTGAATGAATATTCATTTGAACGTCAAATTTGTATTACAAAGCTTCAACATCTATGCCATTCTCCCTCAAGTCCCCCCTTCTGTATGCGCACATAAGTAGTTGCATGTTTTAAAGGACAATTTTCACCATGATTTACAGATTTAGTGCAACACAAACTATGTTCTATGCATTTTGAGTTTGACAAAGAAAACTATAATGTATTTTTCTAAGCCTCCTTCTCCATAATTCTTAATCCCATGTGCATTTTAAAGGAAATGAATTCCGTGTGTTTCTTATTCCATACACTTAGCTCCTCGAACAATGTTTGGTCAGGAGCCTTTGATATCTAAGAAGCCCTTTGAGTCTTTTTATGAGACTTTTTAAGCCTTTCTCCTCAGAAACAGGAAGTCCTGCTTCGCTAGGACCAAATGCACTTGCATACCAAATGGTTTAAGTTCAATTTGAAAGGCCACGCTGCGGGTTTGGACAGGGTCTCCGCAGCAACATGTGTCCTCCAGTCCTTTAGGGAAAGGAGGTCGGTTTTGATCTACCCAGAGGCCGTACCTTAAAGGGCTGCTCTGTAACATGTCAGAGCTGCTTGGAAATTTTAAGAGAAGGTAAGATCATTTTCAAAAGAACAAAAATAAAATGTCTTATTGAATTCCCGGAACTTGACTTGCAGATATTTACGTAATTCTGTGTCTTACTCAGGGTAATGGTGGAGTGCAGAAAATGGCCCGCGTATGGTATCTTGCTTTCATCTGTCTGTAGTTTGGTGGGTTTCATATGCTGCTTCTTCTGATGCTTTTTCTTCCTACGCTCTGCTTTCAGCTGTCTGCTGCTGTACCCATAATCCAGCAGCCAATCCAGATAAACTCTTTGGGGAATTGGTCTCCTTAGAGTCCACAAAAGAGTCCTATAGCTCATTTTAACAGAGACATCTGTGCTTAAAGCTCAAAAGCCCCTATGAGTTTGTGGTTCCATGACAATGCTCCAGGACGTTGGGAAAATCTTGCAGGAATGTGTACATACGCACATAAATTAAGGCCAGATAATATCACATAACCCAGGCTGAGACATGAATTAGAGTTCTCTTCATGGGAGGCGTCAAAATAAAGTCTATGCTGATGTTCTCAGAAGGTGCAAAGGACAATCAATAATCCCATCCAGTTTAATGTCAAAAAATGAAGCAATTTAAAAGATGTATTCCTCTTATTATCAAAGCTGCATACCTAAGTGAGAAAAAATATATAAACACAGAAGCTCATTTGAAATTAGAGAAAAATCTGCAAGTTTTCGATATCACATTTTCATTGAAATATAGAAAAACCAGCTTTTAAATAAAATCTCCTCGGGAATCTAAGGATGGGAGGAGAAAAAATGGTGGGCAGTGGAAGTAGCAAGGATCATTATGCAATACAAATGTGTAAGTGTGCTGATTCTGCACCATAAATATATTTATTGTGCATTGCAAGCATGAACTAATAGAAAGAATTTTAAGATGTAATCACCACCAAGATTACTATTGCATATGAATAAATCCAGTTTTCCCCAACATTCCCCCTGAGCTAGTTGAAATTACCATTAGGAACATTAATCACAGTCACCTACCTTTGGATAGTTTCCAAATGCTTCCACAGCTATTATCTCATTTGACCCTTACAAATCTCTAAGTGAAGATAAAGCAGGTATTAATATTGTTTAGATCTGTGTCATTGCTAACTGATTTTTTTTTTTTTCAGAACCGGGGATTGAACTCAGCCCCTTGTAGTTGCCAGCGAAGCACTTATTCCACTGAGCCATCTCCCCAACCCCTAATATTGTGATTTGGTGAGATGAAAGCTGGTCACAGAGAAGTCGGGAAATTGTCCTCCAGGTGATAGAGCTAACTAATGGCATGCAAGAAGCCTCCTGTGTGGAGCTCAGGATTGCATTGGGACCTTCCATCCGCTGCTTTTAAAGGGCATGCAGGGCAGATGCGATTCACCTGAGATCTGAGGAGGCTGAAGCTGGGGCCACTGGTCACTCTTCCAAGCCTTATAAGTAGACCCTGCTTGCAGGCACTGGAGGGCACCTTTGAGGTGAGCAGGTCGGATAGGTCCCTAAAACCCAAGCGTCTATCCAAGCAATTGCTTGTATCCATTAGCTTGGCTCTACATGAAACTAACACCCTGTCACTGTGCACCCACCTAGAATTACTTAAATATATATCATCAGCTGTAGCATTTAAAGGAGAGCTAAGGTGACACAAAGTTAGAAAGTGTAAAGTAAGCTCAGGCAGAAGATGACCAAGTTGTCGAACAACCTTGAGCCCTGCCATGTGGTCTGAGACTCAGCTTCCTGGCTGATCATTGCGAGACAAACCCACTTCTGCATTTCGCTTAACTTAAAAGTAAGAACTAACAATAATAAGAATAGCACTTGTTGGGCAGTGTCTTAGTTACTCCTCGTTCATTGTCGGGACAAATACCTGGCACTCAAAATGAGGGAAGGAAAGGTTTATTTAGCTCATAGTTACTGGAGGTTTCAAGACACTGGAGAAGAGGCTGAGGCACTGCCGTGTTCAGAATAACCCTTTCCACATATTTTCCTAAAGCACAGGCTAGCCAGTTTAACGGTTTGCACCTCTTGGGCCCCGACCCTCGGGCCCCGCCCTCCTCCTCTGGCCCCAACCTAGTCCTCTGGCCAGCCCCTTAAGCCACTTGTTTCTCCTCCGTCTGTGTCTGCCCCATGACCTACATGAGGCTTTGGGGGAACAACTAGATACAAACCATAACAGGAGGTTAAGCTCATGAAGAGATAATTGAAGCAACTAATTGTGCAAGAGTTTCAAACTGACTGTTCTTGTTTTCTTCTTCAAAAGAACCTTGGCAGAATGGAAATCTCAGCATTACCCTCAGTTCTGAATGAGATACATGGAATAGGAAAGGCATCACCCTGCCTTTATGCAGCTAATGTTGATGACAGTCATGTGAAGGTGTCAGCAACAGATTTTGTCACAAAGTGACTATGAAACATGTTTTCGGTTAAGTCTGAAGTGGTATCTTTGTGAGTCATTTCCCCACTGAATATCCAGGTCCTCCTTCCTGACCATGGAAGAAAAATAAAACAGTTACAAAGGTGATAAAGGACACCACAGAGGAACAGAGAGAACAAATCCCTGAGAGTTAATGTGCATAGACAAGCTAGACTCCTGTCTCCACGGAGGACACAGAAGGATGGAGTCAAATCTCTGTAAAGGGCAGAAGTCACCATAATTGAAACATTTAGAAAGGTCAAAGCACAGCAATGACCAGCCTTAACTTTGGATTTTTCTTAAGAATAAAGAAATCTCTATATCGATTTCCATAGTGGTTGAGCTAGTGCTATGGCAAACAGAAATGCCGAAATGACACCCAGGATGTGGAAACAGATTTATTTGATGCTGACAAACACTAATTGGGATCACTCTGAAAATATCAGGCTCCAATTGCTGGTAGTATAGGGCTTCTTTTTTTGGAGGTTGAGGAAAAAACTTTATTGGATAGAAAACCTTCTGTTGGAGAGGGACAGAAGGGGGGCCCGAGTGGGTTGCCCCTGGTATAGGGCTTTTCTATAATGTAGAAGCAGGAGGTACAAGGCAGGACACAGAAGTCTAGCAGTTTTGATTAGCTTGCAGGATGAGATCATCGGTTATAAGACTTGATTAATGGTCTTAAAACCAGGTACAATTGGGTGTGCTGCCTGTTCAATTGGGCTCTCTCTTGACAGCAGTCTAGGAAGTAATTACAGAACCATGAACTAGATACAGAGCTAAGCAGTTTCATCACAACAAAGTTTTTAAAAGAACAATTTCTCTTGTACTCTTTTTCCCTTTCATTTCTCCCTCTCATCATTACTCAGAAAAATCTTCTTCAGTGCTAGAGCTGCTCTTCATATCTGAAGCTATATAAGGTGGGGCAGCTCTTATGGCCATTTGAAAACTTAGGCTGTTGACCCATTCTGAGACAAAGTTAGTAATCCAATTAATCAGCCAAGGCTTTATGAAGAGAATTAACATATGGGCTGTCAGGGGTCCCAAAAGGGATCACAGCCATGGTCTCAAGTCAAACAGACCTCGGAACCATCCCCACTCCTTATCTCATTCCTGAGCCTTATTATTTAATCTCTCTTGTAGTTGTTACAGACCTTCTCAATCTATTCCAGATTTAGTAGTGCAGAAACAGCAGTTGTGGATGGCTGAGATGATTGCACTAATAATTTCCATCATTTTTTTTAAATAGCCGTTAATGTGTAGAATTTTTAACTTGACTAACTCTATATACTGATATCTGTGATCGAAGCAACTACATCGAGGACAGCAATGTGTAATACAAAAGCCATGCTTGAATACTTCTCATCTTGGTCTGCTAAATGTGCATCATGTCTAGTGGCTTATCAATTGTTTTATACTCTCATTAAGATGAAATTTTTAAAAAGTAAAAAGAAAATAAAAAGACAATAAAAAATTAATGTTTCTTAAATTCAAATTATTTATTCAATTATTTATTTTTTTTCTATTTTTTCCATAATTTTATTGAAGAACAAATAGTAATGAGACAGTTTCAAGTCAAATTAGTAGAACAGATTCAATAATTAATACATTGCATATTGTTTTCTTAGTGGTTAGTTGTTGTACAAGATGCAGACATGATATTCTAGTTACAAACACTATTAGAACAGATCGATCTATTCATTGAATTAAAAAAATGTAGCTGTATTCCTATCTCCTTTTAAAGCTAATTTATAGTAGAGTTTCAATAATTAATACTTTTTACATTCTTATCTTCCTAGTAGTTATCCATAGTACAAGAAGAAGACAAGATATCCTGTCCAAACACCATTAGTGCAAATCTTTCTTCTCATAGAACCAAGAGAAAGTAGCTGCATATCCATCCTAACTGTTCTGTACATACAAAATGGTCCTTCCTTCATATCCCCCCCTTCTGCCTACCCCCCTTCTGCCTACCCTGTCAGAGATAGGTACTCCACTGGCACTCAACCATTATAGGTGGCTGATTTCAGCAAAACATTCCAACACAGTCCAGCAGTCCACAACAGTAGTGGGCTGAATTCATGCACCTACAATACTCAAACGGTAATGGAACACCCATCTCTTACAAAACCAAACAAAAAGGGGGATACAAATGAAGGACCACCCTGTAGCTATACATACAAAATAGGATAGATGTGCAGCTACCCTCCCCCGATACAATGAGAAGAAAGATTTGTTTCAATAGTGCTTGTTTTTTTTTTAGTTCAATTATTTAATTATTTATCCAACCTTCATAAATATATCTGTTAATCTGAGCAACAGATTTAACAATAAAAATAGATAATATAATAATCATTGTCAATTGGTTACTCTTGTTTTGAAACTCTATCACATATGTATTGTTGTATGTTACTCTGTTTCTGTCTTTGTTTCTATTTGATTTTGCTTTTGTTTTTACTTTTCAAAATAAAATAAAATTTAAGGTAAATAAGACAAAAATAAACAGCATTTTTCCTAGGGTATTACAAACTCCCCTTTGCTGTACTTGTTTAGCTAATTGAGGGGTGACCTTCAGATGATCTTTTTATTACCATCATTGCCCCCCACCTTGATAGAAGGCTATGGACACACATGCCCAGGAGCGACAGTTCTGTTCTGTTCTGTTCTGTTTTGGAACTTCAGCCTGTGTCTCCATATTTGTCTCCAGGGCACAAATAGAAATCAAAGGCCACCAGAGTGTGGAGTCCTGTGGGCCCTTTATATCAAGACTGTCCATGTGTCTGGAATGGTAATAATTTGGCAAAGATCAAATCTGAAAATTACTGGGCCCTGTCCATTCCAGACTTGGGATTGAATTACCTCCAAGGTGTCAATTTTTACCAGGTGAAACTCAACAGGAGCTTGGGTTGTGGCAATTTGATTTTTCATGGTTAAATTAAACAGAGCCAGAAACCTGACCTCAACATGAAATGCCAGCACATTAGTAACAACAAACCTTTTTGTAATTATGACTGATAGTAGACATTTTAGATGAGAAAGACAGTTTAAAATAACAAGTCTAACTTAAAAAATAAAAAATAAAGGTAGGGGAAAGAGCCTTACTGTTGTCTTTCATCCCTCTGAGTGACTGTCAACAAGGCTAAGGGAAAGCTTTCAGCCAGTGGGCTGATAAGAAAAGAATGGGAGAGAGCAGTCACACTTGGAATCACGTATACATTGACTTGCATTTCAGTTGTGCATCAACCTGATACGGATGCAAAACTCTGAATGCATTTTCTCTTCAGAATGAGTCTCAGAGGAACTATTTA
>PVKA01031179.1:0-26559 GCA_004027165.1 Ctenomys sociabilis
AAACAGGACAGACAATTAAACACAAGTTACAAAGGAGTAAACAACACCAGGTAAATATCATGACAAACATAAGTCAGCACATTTCAATTATAACCATCAATATAAATGGACTCAATTCTGCAATTAAGAGAAATAGACTGGCACAGTGGATTAGGAAACAAAATCCAACAATATGCTGTATACAAGAAACACACTTAACTCAAAAGGACATTCATAAGCTCAAAGTCAAAGGATGGAAAACAATAAAACCACTGTTATATGTACAATTAAAAAAAGAAAAAAGAAAAAAAAGAAACAAGAAAGGGTTCCCATGGTGAGGCCCAGACATAGCAAGATGCAAGGCTGCAGCTGGTCCTGAACAAGCCATGCCAGGCCAGTAGCAGAGTGCCCCGTGTGGTTTCCAGGTGAGGAAGCAGGTCCCCAGCATACTGTTTAATGTGTTCATTACACAGGTCATAAAGATAAATTAGTGACTTCATAGCTTGAAGAGGAAGAAAGAAACAGAAGCAGAATTTAAACTAGCCCAATGTGGTGAGCCATAGCTTTACGGTAGCAGTACCCATTTTCAGTACAGAACAGACAAGTACAATATTGTGTTACTTAGATTAAAAATTATTTAATGTAATTCTTGTATTGCTTAGCCTGAAAATTTTATTTGCCTATTTTTTGAAAGGTATAATTTATCTGTAGTAAAACACACAGATTTTTAAAGTACAGGTAAATTAGTTTGTCAAATGTACACACTAATATAACGATCATGAAATCAAGATACAGAACATTTGTGTAACCCGAGAACGTTTCTCCCCATGCAAATTTATGGCAGCTTCCTTTTCCTTGCTTTGGGGTCACCTGAGTGGAATCACGCAGTAAGCACACTTTAGTATTTGGCTTCATATGGTAGAAGATTTATCCGCGTCATTTCATTTGGTTGATAAGTGGCATCCATTATAAGAATACATCGCAATTTCTTTAGCCATTCACAAGCTGAAAGCCATGTGAATGATTCTAGTTTGGGCTCTTATGGGTAAAAGCTATTATGAACCTTTTTGCTACAAGTCCTTGTGTGAATATATTTCTTTCTTTTGGCTGAACATGATGGAAGGGAATTCTTGACTTCATATAGTGTTTTCTTTTTTCAAAAATATTTAATTTTTTATGTATTTGGTACAGGGTCTGGCTATGCAGCTTGCACTTCTGGTGCTCCTCCTGTTTTCAGCCTCCCCAGGGCTGGGATTGCAGCGTGTGCCACAGCACCTGGTCTTGGTGGCTGGCTCAGCATGCCTCGGGGTTGGGGTGGGCACAGCCTGTGGTGCCAGGGAGCAAACCTGGGTCCTTGTGCTTGCCTAGGCCATCTCTGCATTCCTATCATGTTTTGTTGAACACTCACTTTATCTGTTGGTGAAACAGACCACAACATTGAATGCTTTTGCTAAAAAGTTTAGTGGCATGCCTCTTGAAAAATGGTATATGTACTGAGAACTCACACAGATTACCTTTTCATGTATACAAGGAATACACTTTCGAAACCCATCCATGTGCCTCTCCTTCACTGGTAAGACCACTGCTTGTCATTCAGCCACACAGCACACTGTGGCAGGGTCGGTATCAGTTTACCATTTGGGTCTCAGTGCCGGACGCCTGGCCAAGGGTGAGCACACAGTGAGCATGTGGAATGTGTGCTCTGCCAAGTCACCCAGGCTGGCATTTCATCACTGGGGATTAGTCACATCCTCTTGAACAGTAATCCAATCTCATCAGTGCAACAGGAAAAGTCACAATAACTACGAATGAACAAATGGATTCAAAATCCAAATCCCAAAGGGATCAGATGAGCCAGCAAATGCAAGAAACAGTGCCCTGAACATTAGATACACAATCCTATAAAATGACAATATAACTATATTATTTAAAAAAAAAAACACATTAAGGAATGAAATCAGTGCAGCCTTGCTTAACAAGTGCTGAAGAGCGCCTTCAAAGATGGATGAGGAGAAAGTGGCTGCGTTTATGTGTCACCTGTTGTGGAAATAACTTTGCATACATCAGTGCCAGCAAAACTGCTTAGCAGGGCAACATGGAGCTGCATTACAACCAAGCCATTAATGAATGATTTTTAAGCCTGCAAATCAACAAAATTCCTATGTGTGTGCAAACATCCAAAATTCAACACTATGGCAAAGGCTAGCAAGTGGTGGCCATCAGTAAGATTTACTTGGATATACAGAAAAAACCCTCTTAGAGAATTTTTCTCTTAAATTAATTGTGTAGAGCTTTGAAGATTTGTTAGGATATGGGTGCCCAAGAGACAAAACCTACTGCAAATTTGTGCTCTTGTTGTAGTATTCTCTCTCAAACATTTTGTTCTGTATTGCCCTATTTCACAGTCTATATTCACTTTTTAAAGAAATAGTTTACTCACGTAATATACTGAGAACAGGCCCACACTTCTTCGTCTCCAGCCTGGTCCAAGTTACTCTCATCTCTTGCCTGAATTATTATAACACTCTTCCAGCTAGGCTCCCTACTTCCATCCTTACTTTTCTCAGTGCATTGCCACCTAACTGATTATGTGACATTTTAAAAGACAGATCACTGCTGTTTTACCGCCTCTGGACCTTCCTCCCTTACCACTCAGCTGCTTTATACTATCTACTCTAGTCAGTCACGATGTAGCTGACTGTCCCAGACACACTCCTCTCTTGGGCCAGGCTGGAAGTTACCTCTTATTACCCTCACTCACTACCTTTGAATATTTGTTCAAATGTTTCTTGCTCACCTACACCAGTGAAATCCCAACCCTGCTGCTTTCCAGTCCTCTTTATCTCACTGCGTGGATCACATTGCTTTTCCACTACTTGTGTATACTATTGATTGTCTCTCTTCCTTTGCTAGCTTCGCAAAGACAAACTACAAATTCTTGTCTATTTTCTTCACCAATATATTCACTAGACTTTCCTCAAAATTGAAAATAAGTTCTTGAGCAAGAAAAACACTGTTATGTTCCAATAATCATATTTTTCAAATGCAGAGGTCTATTAGCACAGAATGAATGTTATGAAATCCTAGAGGAGAGGATTATACATTATATTGTTTAAGCATTAATACTGTCCTAAGAATTTATAGCATTACATTTAAAAAAACATGTTTCCCTCACATCAATCTTTCTTATACTATTAATGGTTTTATTCATATAATTTTTCTTTAAACTCATACATTAAAATGTAAACATATCTAAACACTGAAGCTTTATATTGCTACCACTGCCGAAAATTTATATTTCTATAAATAGAAAAGCAAAGTAAAAAAGTATAGTGAAAAATTTGAAAATCATAAAATCATAGCTAGACATTTTTTGCCAGCCCAGGGTTTTGAGTCTGTGGTGTTTTCTTATTAATAATAGAGAAAAATGATAAAAATGATACAGAAGCACGAAGTACTAAACTTCCATTTGGACATCATCAGGGTAACAGGAAAAGTTAAGGAGAGAATGGTCTCGCAAGGAGCTTCACTGTCTAGACTGACCTTAGGCCCGCCCCGTGTCACCAGTGTCACCCAGTACTTGCAGTGGACTCTGCAGCCATGCACAGCAATGTACACTCTGGTCCCATTGCTTGCTCCCTCGGCCACTTCAGTCACATGCCTCCAAGTTTCACTTTTCCTCATCGATGATATGAACTGAACAAGACCCCCTTCATGACAGCCACAGCCGTGGAACGCCACCAGGTGTGGAAACACAAAGCAAGTCTTTAATGTTGGTCTTGCTTAGGAAAAACAAAAGGTGGCACTTTGCCTTCAGGCATCACGAGAGCTCACTGTGGAGAGTTCAAAGTTTTATTGAATGCTACAGTTTCTGTTTTGTAATTGGCACACATCAATGCTCTTTTAGCCTTAGGTGTGGGTCAGGGAGATTCTTACATGGTGAGGGACTGCAGATGGAATGTTTGCATCCTCTCAGAACTCAGGTCGAAATTCTAATCATTAATGTGATGGAGAGAGAAGGAAATTAGGAAAAGCTTTCAGACTTCTTCAGTTTTTGCAAGAGGACTGTAGATCCTGATAATGTGCTCTTCCTCAAGACAAGGGAAAAATGACTACCAAGGCATTGCGGAGATGAGCAGGGCTGGCTGTTTCCCGGATTTCAAAAGTGGGAAATGCTGCCTTGCTTTCAGCAGGCCAGATGGTTTCTGCTCAAAGGGACAACCGGGGGAAGACAAAGTTGAGCTGGAGAGAAATGGGTTTTACTTCATAGTTTGGACATGCTCGAGACCCACTATTCCTTTCCTTTCTTCCTTTTGGAATGGAGGTGTTTACCGTATGTCTGCTCCACTCTTGTATTTTAAAAGTATTTATTTTATTTGATTTAATAGGTTCATATCTGCAGAGCAATTCATCTCTATCTAGGATGAATGTGTACATCATTTGAGACATACTCATTTCTGATTTAAATAATCATTAGATGAGACTTTGAAAGAAAGACTTTAGAGTCTGTTATGGTTTGTGTCTAGTTCCCCCCCACCCCCAAAGCCTCATGTAAATCATGAGGAAGACGTGATTCAAGGAACAGTTTGAGGAGTGGCTTGAGGGGCGGGGCCAGAGCAGGGCAGAGCCAAAGGGTGAGGCCAGAGAGGTGTGAACCGACACACTGGCAGCGGGAGCTCCCCAGTACACTAGCCAGAGGCCTGTCTTGGAGATGTGGAGCCAGCTGGTTATCCTGGACCCCGGCACTCCAGCCTCTCCTCCAGACCCTCTAGTGTGAGGCGGCGGTGTCTGTGAGGGAGACTGCCTCAGGCAGAAAGATGACTGGTGAAGACGGAGGCATTGACCCTGTCCCCTGAGCAAATAAGGCTTTGAAGTCTTGCTATGTAATTCAGGCTGTTTTAAACTATGAAACCTCTAGTAACTGAGCTAAATAAACCTTTCCTTCCTTCATTTTGAGTGTCGGGTATTTGTCTCAGCAATGAGAGAAAAATAACTAAGACAGAGTCAATACTGGAGAGAGTTAAGGTTGAGGCAGCTCTCGGAAGACATGAACGTGGGCACAGCGGCGAGGTGCCACGGACTCAATGTTGCGGGTCTCTCAAAATTTGTATCATTGAAATCTTAAGGCCCTAGGTAGTGGTGTTAGGGAATTAGCAAGTGGGGATTTTGTTGGCTAATTCATGAAGACAGAGTCCCTGTATGATTAGTGCTTTTGGAAAAGGAACTCAGAGAGGTCCTGTTACCATCTATGAACCAGAACATAGGTCCTAACCAGGCAGTGAACCTGCTGGTGCCTTGACCTTGGACTTCGTGTCCCCAGAGCTGTGAATAATGAATTACTATTGTGTCTAAGCCGCCCAGTTACGGGTATTTGTTATAGCCTGAGTGGAGCAGGACAGCAAGTTTCACTTGTTCTGAGCAGAGAATGACAATGAATCACAGGTTCTCAACCAGATTTCTCTAGGAATGAATGACTTCAATCTCCACAGCTAGAAAACCAAGATGTAAAAAGTGTGTGGGGGAGACTGGCCTAAGGAAGCAAGGCATAAAATTTGGTTAGGCTGCCTTTCTTAAGAGCTATTCTCCAAATTGGGGAAAATTTGGGTAAATGTGCGATGGTCACTGCCACCAACTAATCAAGAACACCCAACATTTCCGATCACATCTCCTGTTACCCATATCGTGTTGTTTCCTCTTCACTCTGACAAACACACATATTCCGGCAAGAGGAAACTGACATTTAGAGTAAATTTCTCCCATCTGTGTAAAGCTGGGCAAAACTTAGAGATAATGTATATCTTTATATTCATACAGCTAGTGCAGTAATTAATTAAAATTATTTGAATAATTCAACAGAAAAATAAGAAATATCCGCAAACCAAGAAAAATATATAATTACTCCTTCATGAAACACTAATTCTAATTCACATTTTGAAAAGATAAGATGACAATAAATATTCATGTTTTCTTCTTTTTTTGACAAAGGCTAGGAAAAAAATGTAGACTACAGTAAAAGCTGTGGTTTAAATTTCCTTTTTATAATTTCAAATAGCCTTTATCTTGTATATTTTCTTCCTTTATTAGTGTTAGGAAGCCAGTAGACTTAATTATCTCTTTTTAAATTATGTTTATTTCTTGTGTTTAGTTTGCTTCCTTGTTTACTTCTTTAGATGAGGGCTGATGAGGGAGGAGCAGGAGAGTGAAAACCAGGAGATTCTTTCTGTGCTTTGTTTTATAAGAGAAGTTACACTTTGTTTTCATATTTAGAATCTGAGAGAGTTGGGTAGGCTTGAGGGTGTGGGTGGTAAAAAATTCTTCTTTGAAGGAAAAAGGACTTATTCATTCAGTAATTTTATCTGCTAGTAAGAAAAGATCAGTAAATGAACAGGAGTATTGGGACAATTAGCAAGCTATTTGGAAGGGAAAATGTCAAGTTATATTATCTCTCATCAGAAAATAAACTCAGAATGGATGATGATAAAAAATAAGTGAATAAATGGAAGAAGGTGTAACTTTATCTGCTCTTGGTGCATAAAAAGTGAAAATTACAGTAGAAAAATAACTATTTATAAAATAAAAATAATACAAAAAGCTGGTGAAATTACTTGCTAAAGACATACAAACAGATAATATATGAAAAGCAAACACATCAAGTGTTCATATTAAATAACATAAACATTTACATCTGATTTGAAATTTGCCAAAAAATATTAAGAAGTAATTAAATGAAAAAATAACAATTAATTAAAAGATACCTTCTATCTTACTAGTAATAGAAAGAAAAATGATAGCTTTGCATTTTAATCCTGATAGTACAGTTGTACTCCACTTTACTTCTGCTGATTCCATCTAAACTTAAGGGCTGATGAGATACCTTAGTGGTGTAAAGCGCAGCTCAGGCAAGCTTAGGCAACCGCAGGGACCGTGGTTGGATCCCTGGCACCACATACTGCACCTGCCCCACCCCAGGCAGGCTCAGCCAGCCACTAAATAAATGAATAAATATAAACTAAGGATCCATATAAGGCAATAGATGACATTAAATGACAGAATCGGGTGGTTATAAATTTCATATATATTCTTCTCTCAAATCCATCTTTTTTTTTTTTTTTTTTTTTTTTGGTGGAACCAAGCATTGAACTCAGGCCCTTGCACTTGCCGGGGAAGTGCTTACTCTACTGAGCCATCTCCCTGAACCCTCAAATACATCTTTACCTGATTCTAGAGAAATCCTGAACTCATACTTACTGAAAGTTTTTTTTTAAGAACCAGGAAATTCTTCTCTCTCCTTCAAGAAGAATGAGACAAGGATAGGAAGAATCTGTTTTAAGCTGTTTGCCTTATTACTCTCAAGAGAAGAAGTTCCTCATTTCCCACTGGTACTGCTATGGCGTGTAGGGTCCCTTTTCCTCGGGCTCCCAAGTGAATGCACTCTCCAAAGGTCCTGCGCGAAGGACCCCACCAACTCATGCCTTAGGTACCCATGAGGGCAAATGCCAGAAAAATAGATGTGACTGCTTCCTGTGGCATGACTGCTGCAAATACAGAGAAACAAGTCTGTAGGGTAACCCACCCTTCACTCCGCCAGTGCAAGCAGAAGTAGCCTTCCCCTGCCTCAATTCACCTGTCCAAGGGAAAAGTGGGGGAAGGATCACTAAGAAGGGAATCTAGAGGAAGGGATCTCCTCCATCTGCACGTGAAGTCCGGGGCACCCCCTGAAGTGCTCTGTGCATGAAACTGGCCACCATCAACAAAGCCCAAGCTTTCAGAACAGGATTCTAAGATCTAACATCACCTAACTCTTAAGGCAGGTTGGTGTTTGTTTAGTGAACAAGCAGGGCAGAACAAAATAGCATTTTAAGGTCTTTGAAAATAAAACTAATATTTGAACTATAGCATTTGTGGTCCTAGATATAAAACTTATCAATAAAATATTAGTGAATGCATAACAGGAATGAAACACCATGACAAAATGGGGTTTTATTCACATGCAAAATCAGTTCAGTACTTGAAAATCAACTCATGCAACTTGCCATATATATAGCCTAATGAATAGAAGTATACACGACCATATCAATTACAACAGAAAGGCTTCAGTGAAATCTGATGCCAATCTGTGCCAAAACCTTCAGCAAAGCACAAACAGAAGGAAACTCCTCAGTGGGATGGGGAGCGTCCACAGAACCACCTCGGGACGACAGCATGCGTAACGGCTGCAGACTGAAAGCCTTCCTGGGAACGGAAGTGAGGCCAGAATGTGCTTTCATTACTCCTGCTCAGCATAGCGCCAAATTTTCTACCTAGTGCACCGGGGAATGGATGAGAAATATGGCTTGGAAAGGAAAAAACGCAGTAGCTAGGCAAAGAGCTCTGTCTTTACAAAAATCTAAGGTTTCTGAAACATTAAATCAAAAGCACGACCCACTGTAGAACTGATAGATTAGCCTTCATCAAAATGAACTTTTTTTTTTTTTTTTTGTTCTGCTAAAGGTACTGCTAACAGCATAAAATGACAAGCTACAAATTGGGAGAAAATATATGCAAATCATCACATGTCCAACAGCAGACTTGTATCCAGATATATTAAAGAACCCTGGTCTCTCTGGTAGGGAACTAAGCATCTGATTTAAATATAAGTAAAATACTTGAATATTATGAAAGAAGCATAAGAAAAAATACAAATGAAAAGCACAGTGAGATAATGCTACACACCTACTAGAATGGCTAAAATAATAAAACACTAGGAAAAGCAAACACTGGCAGAGCTACTGGCTGCCTCGTATATGCCTTGTAGAAATGTAAAATACAGAACTACCCACCTGGGAAAAGTCTGGTAGTTGTTATAAACTGACATGCCATGTGACTGGTTAACTCCTAGAGAAAACACTTACATTTACACAAAACTTTGTGTAAATATGCTATAGCTCTAAACTGGAAACAACTCAAATGTCTTGTACCTATAAGGAAAATGTTGGCTAGCCATACCTGAACAGCATGTAACAGGAATCAAACTCAAGGCATTGTGCTTGCCAGGTAGGCACTATGCCACTGAGCTACATCCCCAGCCCACAGCAGCATTACTATGAAGAGAAAAACAAGAAACTTCATTTCTCTTTATATAAAATCATTAAATAACAAAACTATAGCAATGGAGAACAAATTAATGGTTGCAGAATTAGGAAAAGGGAAGAAGCAACTGAAGTAGAATGGCACAAGAGAGATTTTGTGTGGGGTGTTGGAGCAGCTCTCTACCTGAGTGTGGTGGGGCTGTACAAATGTACACAGGTCAACACGTCATAGAGCTGTGTACATGCAAAAATAAAGTCAGGAGGAAAAGGCAGGAGGAAAGGAGAAATGCAAGAAGGAGGGAAAGAAGGAAGGAAGGGAAGAGAAGAAGGGAAGGGAAGGGAAGGGAAGGGAGGAAGAGGAGGGGGAAGAAAAGGAGGGAGGAAGAGGAGGAAGATAAACAGATGGAGAAAATGTGTGAAAAATCTGGTGGAGCCTAACCAATAGCTGTTATTTAGGCTTCTATCAAAATCAATTTTTTTTTTGTCTTTTTTTGAGACAGGGTCTCACTATGCAGTTCAGGCTGGCCTTAAGCTCACTTTGTAGCTCAGGCTGGTCTCAAACTCACAACAATCCTCCTGCCTCAGCCTCCCGAGTGCTGGGATTACAGTCCTGCGCCACCACGCCCAGATTATCAAAATCAAATTTAACTGTTGACAATTATGCTGACCATATATAATATTATCACTGTGAAATAAAAGATAAGAGTACATAGAAACAGCTTTACTGAAGTAACATGTTCATACCATATAATTTTACTGCCTTTAAATATACAACTGAATGATTTTTAATAGGTTTACATAAGTTGCAAAGCCATCAGCTTTGCTTTTTGAACATTTATATCACTGCCAAAAGATGCAGCTTGCCATCTGCAGTAACCTGCTTTCCACCTGCAGCTCCAGGCCGCTGTCTGTTTCTGCTGATGTGTGCATTCTGCTCTCTGTACCACTTGTGCAACTCTTTTTTTTTTTTTTTTTTTTTTTTTTCACTTTTGGCCAGCTCAGCCAGCACTGAGGGCAGGGTGGTGCAGCATGTGGTGACAGGGATCAAACTGTGGTCTTCTGTGCCTGCCTAAGCTTGCCTAAGCAGGTACTTCACACTGCTGAGCTATATCACCGCCCAAGGCGGTTTGCCAATCCTATTTACTTATGTACTTAGTACAGGGTCTACAGGGTCTCACTTCATAGATCAGGCTCAGTGATCCTCCTATTTTCAGCTTCCCAAGCACTAGGATTACAGGCACATGCCACCACCCCGGTCTCATTCAGTTTCAGCATGCCCTGGGGCAGGGCTGGCACATCATAGGGATCAAGCCTTGGTCCCCTAGCTCTTGCCTTTTTCAACTTCTTTAATAGCCCAAAATTATTTCAAAATAATTATGTTACAAATATTATACAATCTCAGAACCTTAAATTATATTTACTAAAAATATGATAAAATTACAAGACAGTCATATGGACTCTCTATAGGCATATAAATATGTTAAAGACAACATATATAATTTATGTTAGAAAAGAATATCAAGAATAATGTCATGGTATATTTCTGTTACTGCTTATAGACATTAGTTAAAAAAAAAAAAAACCACTTGCAATAATTCAACATGGAACAGGAAAAGGGCAGCTCTCGCTGGTGAATTCACCCCATATGAACCAGTAAGTTGTAAACAGGTGAGCAAAGCACTTAGCAATTTTAATCACTGTAGAAAAGATAATATGATAAACACTTCCCCCTATTGAATCTTTTGCACTAAATTAAACAATATTAAAATTTCAGATTAAAATAATAATAATATATTAATATGGCTATACCTCATTTTCATGCTTTTCTACTGGATGATTAAGATCAAGATAAAGCAAGACCTACATAACAACAAATGTAACTTTTGTATCTGATAAGGTCAGTCAAATCCTCTCAAGATTTATCCTGCAACCCTGTACTGCAGTTTGTAGATCCTTTGTGTCAGCCATGCGGATGAGTCATGGCCATTGCTTGACCAATTTGCTCTTTGTGAAAGCCTGAGAGAATGTTTTCTCTCCATGTGCCTCTCCTTAGGCACACTATACATCATCAATCACTTTCCTCTGTGGCTCCATAACCTCCTTGATCAGAAAATTTGGGGCACAACTGAGTTCCATGATGTTACAGTACAGTACTGAGCTGTGAAGGGCTCAAGTCAACAACTTCTGTGGATAACCCACTACTCTTATGGACTGGTGGACTGTGTTGGATTGTTTTGTTGAATTCATGCACCTATAGTATTTAGATGCCAGTGGAATATCCATCTCTCACAGGAATAAACAAAAAAGGGGGCTAGAAAGGAAGGACCATTTTGTATCTGTATATACAGAATAGTTAGGATAGATATATAGCTACTTTCACTTAACTCACTGAGAAGAAAGATTTGTACTAATAGTGTTTGGACATCTGCCTGCTTCTTGTACTATGGATAACCACTAGGTAAATAACAGTGTACAATGTACTAATTATTGTAACTGTCCTATTAATCAGCTTTGAAATTATCTCATTGATATTTGTTTCTCAATAATTTTTTTAAAAATTGTACAATATTAGCAGCTATATTAAAGGAAAATCATAAAAATAATAATAATGTAATGCTTAACACTGAAGTCAGTCTCTTTTTTTTTGTCTTTTTAAGGCAGGATCTTGCTATGCAAGTGCTGAGATTACAGATAGGTGCCAGCCGTCATGCCTAGCTTGAAATCTTTCTTCAAGATTTCTATCCAAAAATATTTGGCACAGAAAAAATATTATAGAAATGTCATAGAACAATAAAATAAACTAAAGTCAGGTAATGGGACACTACCATGAAATTTCAGCAATGGCTTCTATAAATTCTAAGTTAGTATATGTCTTTTTGGATATGCATATGTACCTATGTCTATATAAATGCACACATGTGTATACATAAATTTAATAAATAAAATTCACAATGGGTTAAAGTCAGAAAATTTTGATCAATAGTTTTATTTAGATGAAATAAAATTTATCCACACTGTTCAGAGAGTAAAGATGTCTTTCAAAATGAAGCAGTTTGAATATAACATCTTTTTTTTTTTTTTTTTTTTTTTTTTTTTTTTTTTTTTTTTTTTTTTTTTTTTTTTTTTTTTTTTTTTGTCTTTTTGAGACAGGGTTTCACTATGTGGTTCAGGCTGGCCTTAAGCTCACTTTGTAGCTCAGGCTGGTCTTGAACTCACAACAATCCTCCTGCCTCAGCCTCCCAAGTGCTGGGATTACAGGCATGCGCCACCACGCCCGGCTTGAATATAACATCTTACTCAAAAGAGTAAAATAATAATGAGAGTATGTTCTCATTCGTACTACTTCTTGTAGTATGTGTCAAAAGCCTTAAAATAGCCAATGACTCATTGAAGTGCACATGAGCATTATGTGAAAACCTTACCTCATATTTCTGCATTTAAATAGGAAAGGAGAAGGGATTTTTGAGAAAATATATTTGCATTATGAAGGTAAAATTTTTGGATGATTTTAAATCACATATAGAGGAATAGTCAAAACATTTCCAGGCTATACATACAACGGGCTTTTAATCTTTAAAAATCATATACTGTGTATAGATGCTTACCATGCAAAATCAATTTAAAAACCACTGTGAAAATTTGTATGCATATACATACCACATATTCCTCTTTTGTTCATGGTAATTAATGTATTTAACAACTAAATGGTGATTAGATTTTTATAGAGTACATATCTGCACATGCCTTTTATTTATTTGTTTTTAATTTTTTTTTGGCAGAACTGGGGATTGAACTCGGGCCCGTGAGCTTGCCAGGGAAGTACTTATTCCACTAAGCCATCTCCCCAGCTTATTTTTATACGTTAATATGTCACACGACCATTGTTGTTCTACATATTTTGAAAATACTGATAGAAATTAATTTTTCTGAATGATAGGAATGTAGGGTGCGTTTACTTTTGCTTCATATTTTTGGCACAGGTAAGAGCACGTTCAAGTGGGATATACGCGAGCATGCGATGATATGATCGCAGAAAGACCCTTGGCCTGAGGGTGAGACCTGGCATCAGAGCGCTGTGTTGCCGCAACCACACAACCCCGGACAGATTACGATATCAGTGTCAGGACCAGGGATGTGGCTCAGAGGCACAGAACCTTCCCGACAAGTGCAAGGCCCCGAGTTTGTTTCCAGTAACAAAAGATAAATAAATACACAAATAAATAAATAAGATATCCTCCTCCTCAGTTCTGTCGCCTGATAATGGATGCTATTTGAAAGTTCCCTTATAGCTCTGTTATTTTATACTTCAATTACTTATCCTGTGTGAGGCACCATACGATGCACTGCAAGACCCAACCTCAAAGGCCTTCATTTTCTAGTCAGGAGGAAGCAGCCACGTACACACATGAAGCCATGTGGCACGCAGGGCATGTGGATGCCTTGAGAGATTAGGTCACTGAAGGGAGAAGCTGCGTCTGGCGGGGCACGCAGAAACATTGTCAGGATGAAGTTAGTGTAACCAGCCTTATCTCTTCTACTCTCAGTTCATCTGATTTTCTCCTGTATAATTTTCTCAATTGGTTTCCAATTTTATTCTATTAGTCATTTTTGGATCATTATTAGTATTTTATTTGTTTCCTCTGCAGTGAGCCCTGTCAGCAGCCAAAGAGTGACACAGAACTAGTGAATTAGAATCCAAAAGAACAAATCACAGCTTAGTTAACGAACATGTTGGCTAAATGCCGGCCTCAAGCAGGAAATAGCCAAAATATTTATCAACAGGATTTGAATTCTACAGTTTGATTTAAATTTCTGCTAAGCAAGTGTGTGGTATATCTAGCTAGTTAACTCTAGATTTCTAATCAAAAAACCATCAAAGCAGTTGGGCAAGTATTTGTGTTAATGCTGAAGTTCCTATCATCATGTGGTATGGTTACTGAACACCATAAATTCATGGCAGCCACTGAAGAAGTCACTCGTGGGCTTTCCTAGCTAGCTTTTGCTGTCACTTCTGTTGAATATCCCTATCTCTGCACTTCAACTTTTAGAACAAAAATTCTGGCTTGTTAACAATATAAGCTTGGTAGGCAATGCACGTGCAATTGTTTTTCAGCAACAATGACCCAACCTGGCATTCATGTCATCTCAGGGGAGCCTTAGGTGCCCTGTGTATTTGGATATGGGGTCAGCTCTCACGTCATCTCCCTGGGGAAACTTCTCCAGAAGCACAGTAGCTTCATCTCACCTTCATTTCCTCCCTTGCTGCTTCCCCCCTGCCTGCACCCACACACCTCTCCACTTAGTACAGTAGATGCAGACATCCCTACAGAATGGGTGAGCAGGAATCCACAAGGCATACAAGAGGCGGATCCTGCTAATGCTACACAGTTGTACCAGTCCCCTTATGCACCGAGGCACCCTACTGGAAAAAGGACAGGAAGAGGCGGCTCCTGGAAAGGGAGGATCACTAGATAGAAGTACGCATTTTCAGTGGATTGCAATTAACTCTTCAGTTGACTTCACTAAAATGACCATGTGGTCCTAGACAACTAGAGCAAGTGGGAAGTTACTTCTAAGTAACAGGCAAGGGAGTGTCACCAGCACCATCCGCAACGACAGGAGCTCAGATGCAGGGCACGTTCTGCTATGGAGAAACGAAATCACATTATTTCATATCTGAGTTGCCACCAGAAAATTTAGGCTACTGACACATATTGAAAAGTGAACATGCAACACCTGGCTCTAGTAGCCACATAAGCACAACGCATACCCACTGGGCAGATGAAGTTTAAAACCAACAAACTTAAAGGCCTGAGCCGTACACCCGCGCCTAAATGGCTCCTTTGTGCTCCCATCTCCCACCCACATATAGGGGCAAGACTCTGACCGCCTCTGCACATCAACTTTCCTAGTGGTAAAAATAAGTGAAACTCAATACTATTCATCATAAAACAGAAAGAAAATGCTAGAGCTGACCATAATTAGATTCAGAGAAAATAATCCTATCTGTACGCACCATTATCTCCCTGCACCCCGCTGGGTACGATTCTGAGATTGCTCGAAGGCAGCTCGAAGGGTGGGAGGAGGGCTGCTGTTGGCAAAAGCCCAAAGAATCTTCAAATTATTTATTCAGGGACTGAGTGAGATAGGGCTTGCCATTTGAATCATGCATGCTTCTATTTTATCAAATCCCTTCCACCCCATAAATAAGAGTTGGCATCTCTTATTTACACACCACAGGGTACATTGCTCAAGTAAAGAGGGCGAAGTAATGTGGTACACAAACAGAAAAAAAAGTGCTTACGCTGTGAGTGTGAGTATTGATCAATCCACTAAGCACACTTCAGGCACGTTTTTCAAAAGATGAAATGTGTTGACAGTGCCCATGATATAAAGAATGTATTTCCACCTTGCTACTCAACAGGCTATGTGGACAAGCAGGCCATTGTGTCTCACTTCTTCATGTTCCGGCTTTGGATCCCTCAGGCCCTCAACTTTCTCGCGTACAAAGAGAAGATGACGAGCTTGCCCTTATAGGCACGTGGTAAGAACAGAAGTACACAGCGCCCATGGGGAGCTTGAAGGGTGACTCTGGCATAGCGCAGAGCCTGCACTTTTCACACCTTGGTTAAATGGTGACACTGGGTCTGTTGTCCCCAGGTCTGTATTGTAAGAGGAGACCAAAGAACTTCATCCACAAAGTCTGGCCTGTTCTGAACATATAATGCAAACATTGTATTATATTAAAATATAATGCAAACATCTCTTCATGAGACAGCTGGGAGACAGGGAAAGTGAGCAGTGAGAAAGCATACTCAGATGCAGAGGGAGCACTAGTTGAAGCAAAGCTGTGTTTCCTTCCATTTTCTTATCCCTAGTTATGAGTTCTTCACACACGCATGCGCACACACACACACACTCACACTCACACCCATTTCCCCATAGCCCAGCCTGCGCTCCAGTCATAGTACATAAAATGTCTAATCACTCTCTGTGGTCTCTGTTAGAGTTTACTTGAGTCTCTCAGATAAAAGCAAGTCTTTCCACTTGAGCCCAAGAACCTCTGTACATCCCTTACTTACCTTTTCTTGTGGCTTATTTCCAGTCTACTGTATTTAGCACGTTATGAGTTCCTTGAAGTTAAATTTTTATTGTCACATTTGTTAGCAAATTATTTCTGTTTATGCCAAATAGTTTTAATAATAGATATCATAAAATATTCACAATAGCTATCAATTTAAGTACTGTTGCCATATCTTCCTTATAGATAATGAATACAGGCTCAGGAAGAATAAATGCACTGAAGGCCACATAGAACAGTGAAGGGATAGTATGGTATTGAAACCAAAATGCTGGATCTGGACTGAGCTCTTAGGAATTGTGTTATCACATCCATATCCTGCATCTCTTTCCGTAACAGAAGCTCTCCTCGTGAATTCTGAGCATAAGCAGATCCTCAAACCATGCTGATGGCCTGAGTTCAACCTTGAGAGAATGAACGAAACAGAACACGGAGAAATACAATCACTTTTCCTGCTACTTTTATTTTTAAATTGTAAAGCTTCTGTGAATGCTGCAATTTAGAAGCAGAATGTCTCGCAAACACCCATGTGTTAAAGGTTTAGTCCCCAGCCTAGGCAATACTGGAAGGGAGTGAGACTTTAAGAGGCGAAACCTCCTAGGAACTCTTAGGTCACTGGGCGCCTGGCCTCAAAGGGAACTATGAGAAGCCGTTTCTTTTCTCTCATTGCGTTCTACGAGGGAGCAGCTCCTTCTCCCACGTGCTTCCACTGTCATGCACAATCTTACGTCAGGCCCCAGGCCATGGAGCCAACCAACTGCGAGCTGCAGTCTCTAGAGATACTAAGCCCAAACTCATCTTTCCTCCTTAGAAGTTAGTTATCTCACACACTTTGTTGAAGGGAAGTTGGATGGCAAAATGCACAGCCACATGGCACCTACTCCAATTCAAGTCCTCTTTCTTCCGAAGTTTTTAGAGATGGCTCTCACGTGACACTAAAGCATGCTGTGGTCCTACAGAAATTGAAAAAGCAACCTCTGTGAGTTGTATCTCAACTGCCTCACCATATACTAATAATAACTTTCCTCACTGGTTGTTTTGTATTACCTTTCATAAAGGGAGGATAAAATTATATCTGTAGCAACATCTAAGAGAACTAGATAAACAGATTCAGTGTTTCAGATTCTGTTTATTCAATTAAATTTTACTCTAGTTTATGCGCTAAACCTTGTTGGAAAGTTTTGTACAATTACTTTAGAACATAGACTTCTCATTGTAGATGCCTCTAGCACCACTATAATCTTCATTAGCTTTTATGGAATGTTAATTATATACCGTATATTGTACTTCAATGTATTATCCCACTTGATCATCATAATAACTACACCTTCAGTTGAGTATTTTAAATTCAACTTCACAGTGAGACAGTCAAGACTTAAGAGAGATGAGTATGTTACTAAAGGTCACATTCAAGCAGCAGGTGAGGACCCAAATCCAGTTCTCTCTGATATCATGGTTTTTGTTCTTTATAGTCTACAAAGGTTACACTTAATATAACTGTAGGCAAATGTTCTGAAGGAAAAAATCAACTTTAACACAAGCTCCTTAATTTACTTCAGCATGGGAAACGTAACATGCCTTCAAAAACTGACAATAGTCAAGAAGCGTAGAGCTGTGATGTGGTCCAAGGCAATTAAATGTTTATGGATTTGTTTTTGCTACTTTGATGTATAATCTTTAACACAGTAGGTATGTAGCAAATATTGATACATGGGTGGATTGAAAACATATAAGGAATGAACAATTAATGAAGTAGAAGCTTGATCGGGAATAAATCTGTTGGTCCACAATCTTTCTGACCACAAAGACCATGCAGACATTTTTCTGTTATCCTCTGGCATTCAGTACAGCAGAGACTCAACACTAGTTTGGTTTTGGCTCTATTTAGGACACTGAACATTCTTGGATTTTTAAAGGCTTTATTTATTTATTTATTTATTTATTTATTTATTTATTTATTTATTGCAGAACTGGGGATTGAACTCAGGCCCTTGCGCTTGCCAGGGAAGTGCTTATTCCACTGAGCCATCTCCCTGGCCGGAGGCTTTGCATTTTGACACACACAAAAAAATTTAGTCACAGTGAGCTAAAGACTCCAGTTTTCTCCATTATTTTTTACTGTTATAAAAATTTTGCAGTTTGTATCCTTAACTCTATTCTCAGTTCTAAAAAGTTACCTGAAATTAAAGTAAGTGTGTAGGCCTACATGTAGAGGTCAACAGCTCAGGGATTAGAGCTACACTTCTTAAATTCAAATTTTACAGGCTGTATAATTTTGCACAAGGCACTTAACCTTTCTGTGCCTATTTCCTATATATTAAATGAGAAAAATAAAGTACTTGCCTTGTGTAGTTATTGTAATAAGTTAATATGGATAAATCTCTTAGAAGTTATTGGCGTTTAGTAAGTATATATTTTTCAAGCATAGCTATTATGACTTCCAGGAGTAACACTTGTTTAGTTCTGATCCTCTGGTGTTGTGGCTCTCCTTCCCACTTAGATATCCAACACTCTTTAAGGAATAAACTAATAGCAACCTACTGCATGTTTCACTTCCCAGATTATTTTCTCTTTGCTCATTACAATGCACACTCAGAGAACTCTGCAAAAAACACTGCACTGCTCTTGTACCTCCAAAGATCCTGGTCTTTCTACGTCCATTCTTTGCTGGTTAGTAGGGAACAGCTGTGTCAGAATGTAAAGACAGATGTAAAGAGAGACATGGTAAGGATTGGTCTTGTTTGAAAATGAATGAGGATAGAAGTTACTGAAAATATTCACAGGAGACTTTCTGGAATGAAGACAGTGGAATAGATTTAGGCTGTGGTTCATAGACTCTCATTGACCTTGAATTGACAGAGCTGTAGAACAGCTATTCAGCCACGGGAAAAAGAAAGGCTCTGAGAATCAAGGGTCACCAGGAAGCTAAAAATCTTTTAAAAACTGAAGGCAATGTAGAGAAACATAGATGGCCTGAAATGCCAGATTTTGGAAGTGGGGGAATCCGGCTTTGCAAGTGCAGAATAAGTCATGAGAGGGCTGGCAGCTCCAGGACAGGCGATGGCCACACAGTGCTAGCCAGGAGAAAAGCCCAGGGTTCCTGTTAATCTGGGGTGGGTACTTACTCTGAAATGAACTCTCAATGGCACACCACCTCTGGAGAGCCACTACAATACTAGCCACTCCTGTGGTGGGACAGCCAGAAGCCAATGTGACAAGGTGCTGATTTTTTGAGATTAAGCTACTTTGGGGATCAGAAATCATAGAACAAACATGCTTCCTGGGGGAAGCCCTACTATAGTTATTATGAGTGTAAGCAGCAGGTGCTCAGTGTGCAGAGAGCACAGTAGTCAGCAGCACAGGTCCATCGCACATGTGTTTCCAAGGGAGAAGGGTCTACAATTCGTACGGTGGAGCCCACTAGATGGCTTGCTTCCTCTCATCTATTTCCAGATCAGACCTCAGCAGTCTATTTGCTTTCCCAAACAGCCAACTTAGTCAGTGATCCACCTGTGCTTGGATATTTCCATGTCCCCAGATGCACAGATGGTGAGTCTCTGCAGCTCACAGTCTGCAAGGATAGTTGGGGACAGCAGTGGCTGAGGGCTTACAGAAGAATAGAAACACTAAGAGCCTCCAGAGTGAATACAGCCTTGAGGCCGACAATATGCCACTGAATGCCCTCGACTGAATTCTTCAGGGCAGGACCCAGCTCCACATAGAAGCAGCTTTTTATGTGGAATCAGAAACACAAAAGCCCAGCTATAACTCACTCTCTTTGTCCTGTATCTGACAGATTCTAAAGCCACAGGTTATGGAATGAAACTGCTTTCTTTCATCCAAACACCTTAGCTTGGAAGAAACTTTAAGACTCATTTTTCTTTCTCCTTCTTTCTTTCTTGAGTTTCTTTTTTTTCTTCTTCTTCCTTTTCTTGTTCGCTATCTATTTCTTGTCACACCTACTAAATTTTATTTGCTTTTTAATTTCTAATTGTTTTTAATCTCATTTCTCTCCTCTTCCATGTCATCTTCCCTATCTTAAAAAAAAAAAACTTTAAATTTATCTTTCCCTTCCCTATCCATTTAAAAAATTTTTGTTTTAAAATTATTATTTTAAAAGCTACCCTGCTCGAGCGGGACCTGTCCAGTCCAAACCAAGGCACAGGGCATGAGACCCCCTACCGTGCCCTCACCCCCCCACGCCCTCTGAGTGAGTGAGAACTTCTGCCATGTTCTTGGAACCCCCAGATCCAACCCTAGCCCAGGCCCAGGGAGTGTGTGGGCGAGCTTCCAACATGCCCTAGCCCGCCTGTCCCCTTGAGATGCAGCTCAGGCCTAGCACACAGGCCTAGGGTGAAACACTGCAGCTGTCGTGCTTGCAGAGAGAGTAGGGGACAGAACCACCCAGCTCGTCCAGGAGCAGAACATCTTGCCAGAGGAGAACAACAGGTTCACTCCCAAGGGATGCAGCAGGAAGGAGCTGAGCACAGCAGCCAGACCCAAGCCAGGCACAACTGGATACATTCAAAATTTCTAGATCTGCACCTGAATACCAGTAGAAGCTAAGGTTATAACCACACCAAAGCTCTACAACAAAGGTCAGAAGACAGTGCTATACAAAATGAAAATGAGATGTAACAAAATGCAATCTCAGACCGTAAGCCCACCTGTAACAAGTGCAGAGGACACTAACTCAGAATCAAATGCAGAAAAATATGGAGGAAATCCAATGCTCATCCAGAACAAGTGCAGAGGAAACTAGCTCAGCTGAAATATATAAATTAATAGCGTCAGAAGTAAATAAGCAATAGCAGAAAGGTTTAGAGAAACTCAGAGCAGAATTAATTTCTGAAATAAAAAAGAAAACTCTGAATTCAAAGCATCTGAAGCAAAGAATAAAATACAGAAACATATGGAGGACACTCAATCTGAAAAAAAAAACTCTGCAGTTAAAGAATTAATAACTGCTTCTAAACAAGATATTGATTTAAAAAAAAGAAGAGATTAGAAAAATGATGTATTCCTTCAATGAGCAATATAGGAAAGAAATAGATCGCATGAAGCAGAGTGAAAGATATATAGAGGAATTGAAATCTCAATCACAAGCTTGCAAAACCATTTCAGTGAAACAGAGACAGAGTTTCAGATCTTGAAGATGCTGGAGCAGCTAGTGAACAGGTAAGAAAAGATCTCTTAAAAACAACTAGAATGCAAGACAGAATAATTCATCACTTGCAAGACAATGCAAAGATGAACAATGTGAGACTCATAGATAGTAATGAGAAAGAAGGAATCAATACAAATGCCATTAAAAAAATATGGGCAGAAGTAATAGCAGAAAACTTTCCAAATAAGAGGAAACAGTCTAACATAAAGGGAAATGAAGCAAACAGAATGCTAAGTACACTCAACCCAATTAAAAACAAACCAAGACATATAATAGTTAATATCCCAGAAATCCAGCATAAGAATAATATACTGAAAGATACTAGAGTAAAGAAGAAGATCACATTAAAAGGAAAACCCATCAGAATTACAGCCGACTTCTCTTCACAAACCATGAAGGCAAGGAGAGCATGCAGCAGAGTACTTCAAGTCCTCTATGAAAACAAATACCAACCCAGGCTACTATACCCTGCAAAACCCTCTTTCAAGTTTGATGGAGAAATGAAATACTTCCACGACAAAGAACATTGAAAGAGTTTTGTGATGACAAAGCCACCCCTACACAGGCTATTGAAAGATGATCTAGAGCGGGACCAAAATGACCAGAATTCCATGAACGAGAACAGCAGCAACCAACTAGACAGGGAAAATAATTGAACACAGAAAAAGAGGAGTAAACAACACAGGTAAATAGCATGTCAAGTGTAAGTCAATGCATCTCAGTTATAACCATCACAGTAAATGGATTCAGTTCACCAATTAAGAGGAATCGATTGGCACAGTGGATTAGGAAGCAAAATCCAACAATATGCTGTATACAAGAAACATACTTAACTCATAAAGAAATTCACAGGCTGAAAGTCAAGAAATGGAAAACAATACTACATGGCCCAGTATATCAGAAAAAAGCAGGGGTAGCAATCCTGTTTTCAGAAAGTCTCAACTTTAAACCAAGTGAAATAAAGAAGGCCACTGTATATTGGTGAGGGGAAAAAAATCAAGAGGAAGAGGTAACACTCATAAATATGTATGCACGATACATGAGAGCACCCAACTATATAAGACCAATAGATATGAAAAAGCTAATATTCAATGCCACAATCTTTGATTAACGTCTTTGATAACGTCTCTTGTTGAGACGTTAACCTCATTATCCCAAAAAGGTAGTTCAACCAGACAAAAAATTAACCAAGAAGGAGCAGAACTGAACAAGAGTTTGAAACAAATGGACTTAGTGGACATATATACTGTTCCACCCAAAAATATGAATACACATATTTTTCAGCTGCACATGGATCATTCTCTAAAATAGACCACATATTGGTCCATAGATCATGCTTAAGTATATGCAAGCAAACAGAAATCATCCCATGCATATTATTTGACCACAGTGCAATGAAATGAAATAAACGATAAAAGAAACCAGACAAACTCCCTAAGTATATGAAAATTAAACCACACCCTAATCAGCAATCAATGAGTTACAGATGGAATTAAACAAGGAATTCAACAATATCTACAATTCAATGAAAATTCAACAACAACTTATCGGAATTTATGGGCTGCGATAAACACAGTTCTCAGAGGGAATTCATAGCCATGAATTCACACATTAGGAAAACAGAAAAGGAACAAATAAACACCTTAATGCTGCACCTCCAACAACTAGAAAAGGAAGAGAAAACAAAACCCGGAGTCCAAAGAAAAGGAGAAATCGTAAAAATTAGAGCAGAAATAAGCTCTATTGAGAAGAAGAAAACAGTTCAAAGAATTAACGAATGAAGAAACTGGCTCTCTGAAAGATTAAGTAAAATCGATACGGCCTTGGATAATCTCATCAAAAAGAGGAAAGAAAAAAATCCAAATACAAGCAATAAGGAACAAAAAGGATATAATCACCACAGACCCAGTGGAAATTCAGAAGATTATCAATACCTACTTTGAGAATCTTTACTCTCATAGAATAGAACACACAGATGAAATGCACAGATTCTTAGAAAGTTACAAATTACCAAAACTGAATCAGCATGATATAACCACTCTCAGTAGCCCAATAACAGCCAGTGAAATACAAGATGGAATAAATACCTACTGACAAAAAAAAAGACCAGGTCCTGATGGATTCACAGCTGAATTCTACAAGAAATTTTCGGAAGATATATGCCTTATATTCCTCAAAATCTTCAAGGAAATTGAAAAGGAAGCAATCTTCCCAAAATCATTCCTGGAGACAATTAATATACTGACACAAAAACCACAGAAAGACACAACTAAAAAAGAGAATATAGGACAATCTCCCTCATGAACATAGATGCAAAAATCCTCAATAAAATCCTAGCAAATAGAATACAGAAAATCAAGAAGATATTTGAGCGTCTATAAATGTTATACACTATATCAACAGAGCAAAAACCAAAATCCACATCTCAATGATGCAGAAAAGGCTTTTGACAAGGTCCAACACTCATTCATGTTCAAAGTCCTATAGACCTCTACTTCAATCTGATAAAAGTCATTTATGAAAACCTAATGGCTAACATAATTCTAAATGGGCAAAAAATGAAATATTTTACTCTTAGATGTGGTATAAGACAAGGATGCGCTCTGTCACCCCTCCTGTTCAGTATAATTCTAAAATCATTAGCTAGAGTTATTACACAATAAAGAGAAATAAGAAGAATAAAAATAGGGAAAGAAGAAATTTAATTATCATTATTTGCAGATTAAACAACACCCTACTCAGTTTTTTGGATACTTTACTTGGAAGATCCAAATAACTCCACCAAGAAGCAACTAGAATTAATACACAAATTCAGTAGCTTAGCAGGATTCAAAGTCAATACCCAAAAGTCAATAGCATTCTTCTACACAGATAACAAATACTCTGAGAGGGAAATTAGAGAAACAATACCCTTTACAATAGCACCAAGGAAAATGAAATACCTCAGAATTAATCCAACTAAAGAAGTCAAAGATCTTTTCAAGGAAAATTACAGTACTCTTAAAAAAGAGAGTATAGAGGATTTCAGAAAATGGAAGGATATTCCTCCTTCTGGATAGGAAGAACAAATATTGTGAAGATGGCCATATTCCCAAAATTGCTGAACAGATTTAATGCAATCCCTATCAAACTTCCACCAACATACCTCGAGATCTAAAGAAATCATTCCTAAAATTTATTTGGAACAAGAAAATACCTATAATAGCAAAAGCAATCCTAGCCAACAAAGGCAAGGCAGGAGGCACTACAATCCTTGATTTGAAACTATACTACAAGGCTACTGTGATAAAACAGCATGGTACTGGCAATGAAATAGACCTGAGGATCAGTGGAATAGATTAGAAGATACTGAAGCCTCTATGAAAACAGTCAGCCATATTATCTTTGACAAAGGGGCCAAAGATGCTCACTGGAAGAAAGATAGACTCTTTAATAAATGGTGCTGGAAAAATTGGATCTCTACATGCCAGGAACTAAAACTTGACCCAGGTCTATCACCGTGCACTAAGCTAAAGTCAAAATGGATTAAAGATCTAAACATTAAAACAGAAACACTAAATCTCCTAGAAGAGAAAGTAGGAGGAACTCTTGAAGACATAGGGGTAAGGCAAAGAGTTCATGAACAAAAATGAAATCGCACGGGTAACACTTGGAAGAATTAACAACTGTGACCAACTCGCATTGAGAAGATTTACACGTGGAAAGAAATTACCAACAAAGTGAAAAGGCAAACCACAAATTTCAAAAAATCTTCACAAGTATTCAGAAAAAGGTCTGTTTGTTAGAATTTATAGAGAATGAAAATACATCAGGGCCCTTAAATTTAAAGACCCAATCCAGAAATGGGCATCGAAGATGAACACACACTTCTCAGAGGATGAAATCAAATTAGATAATAAATATGTGAAAAAATGCTCCACATGACTAGCCATCTGTGAAATGCAAATTAGTATAACAGTAAGACATCATCTCACCCCAGAAAAAAATGACTATCATAAAGAAATCAACCAACAACAAATGTTGGAGAGGCTGTAGGGAAAAACAAATCCTTCTCCACTGCTGTTGTAAATGTGTAACCATTATGGAAATTAGTGTGGAAACTCCTTAAAAAACTAGGAATAGAAATCCCATTCAAGCTAGCTATCCCCTTACTGGGAATTTTCCCAAATGAACTGAAAACACCATATCATAGTGATATATGTGTACCTATGTTTATAGCAGCACAATTTGTGATAGCCAAATCTTGGAAACAACCAAGATGCCCATCACCGAGGAATGGATAACAAAGATGTGGTATTTTTATAGAATGAAGTATTACTCAGCTATAAAGAATTATAAACTCATAAAAAACAAAACAGCACTAATGGTTTAAATGGTAATACTCCAATGAATGGACCCTGGGTAAATGGAGACCCACCTCTACAGAAAGAACTTATGGATGCTATAACAAAAGACAATAAACTATATTTACAGGAGCAAGAGTTGAACGCTCGAGCCCGGGCCCTGCAAGCTGCATCTGCCTCTTGTTCGTTTCGGCCCAATGGATTTGATGACAATGACCCACCAGGAAGCTGTGGACCAACTGGTGGAGGGGGTGGAGGAGGATTTAACACAGTTGGCAGACTCGTATTTTAATCTTAAGAGAGTGCAAAATGCATTTGCTCAAAAACATCCATTGCTATGACTGTTAAAGTGTCAGACTGTAACAAATACCATATCTATTTTTTATTTTTCTGCTCATTAGACCCTTATACTTTAAGAAAACACAGTGCTTGTTTTTATTTTCTGGACAATACATATATTAACAAAATGCATCATGGGAAAAAAAATCTACCTCTTAAAATTCCATTTGCATTTATGGTTAGAAATGCTTGACCAAAATGTTCAGAGAAAAAAAAATGTACTTGGTCTCTAATAAGCTGTGTCAAATTTGATAGATGCCTTTAAATAATTAGTGTTCAGTTTTACTGAACAAAAAAGTATAATTCCTATAGTATCCTTTCTAAAATAATTGATGCTAGAGGTAAAAGAAATATGATTTTTATTTAAAAAAAAAAAAGGAAATCTTTTTTTCTGGTATAATTACCCCATTATTAAATCCAAGTCTTTCAAAATACTAGAGAGGATCCAATCTCTTAAAAAGGCAATAACAAGGACCTTATCAAGCTGTAGTTGTTTTTAGTGTTGTCCACAGCATCCTTGTATGTGTGTTTCAAGTACAAATGTTTTTAAAAGGATTCTTTATATATATGTGCTGAACTGAC
>PVKA01031180.1:0-26554 GCA_004027165.1 Ctenomys sociabilis
AAAAAAAAAAAAAAAAAAGAAAAGTTTGTTATTCATTCAGAAGGTAAGGTTGGATATCTGAAAGGTTCTCATATACAAATAAGTTTATTTCCCAAATAATAAAAGTCATCATCCTACATGAAAGAAATATCTTTTCAAGTGCATTATATATATTGCTTTTTCTTTATTCGTCTGTTGATGGGCATCTAGGCTGATTATCTATCTTAGGTCTTGGGAACACTGCCACAATAAACATTGATATGTGGGTATTCTTTTGCATGCTGACTTTATTTCATATATATGGAGTGGTATAGTTGAATCATATGGCAATTCTACATTTTTTCATTGAAGAGGGTCTTAAGACCCTCTATTCCATAGTGGCTGTACTCATTTACATTCTCACTAATACTGTACATGTTTCAATTTTCTCCACAGCCTCACCAACATTTAAAAAAAAAATAATGGCCTTGGTAACAGGGGTGAGACAGAATCTCATCATAGTTCTGTTGTGCAGCAAATGCATATTACAGCTCAGCACATGAATATGCCAATTACATTTACTGTACTGACCACTGGGTAGAAAGCCTGATTCTGGAAACTCAAACTCAGCATGCCTGCCCTTTTCCATACCTGACTCTGGGTGGTCAATGTAAGGCAATCTGTAAATAATATATATATACACATATGTATGTATATTTCTGTATTTTATTGTATCTATTTCTCTAGATATAGCACTGATTGATACAAATGGCACAGGAGAAGTAGAAAAATCTATAAAAAAGCAGAAATCATGAAACAAACTGAAAACCATGAAAGCTTATTTCCCACCATTGAAATAACATATATCTTATTGGCAAAAGCCAAACCTCATATTCATAGAAATGCAGCCAAATAATATGACACTTTAGTGTCACTGAGGACATACAACCTAAGTTATAGATGACCACATAGGTCTAATTAAAAGGCAGGTTGAGCATCACATTTTTGAATGACCAATTTTCACAATAGTTTAGTCTATGAACAGAAAACATTGACTAATTTGATTTTAAAAACAGTATAAAAGATATGTTAAAAATCTTTGGCTATCTTTTTGCTTGTGTAGAAATACAGTAATTCATTCTTCCCAACATTGTTCTCTAAAGTTACAGAAATACACCCATGTAAACCTCAGAAAAGGCCTGAGGTTTATTATTATTCAGAAGGTAATTCTGCATAATAAGTGGGAAATCTATACTGAGATGGCTGAGAGAAAAACACACACAAAGAATCTTCCAGAAGTTTGTGCCTCCGCATCTAACTCCTAAATATCCCTCCATTTTTAATGGGGATTTTTTTCAACATCCCTCACAAATTATTTTTGATTGAGCCAAGCAGGGAGCCTATTTTAAAGTTCCCAATTTGAAAATCATGGAAGCTTTATAAAACCCTCCACCTGCATCTCTTTTTAAGAGCACAATTCTTTATTCTCTAAAGGATGAAAACCTCTGGCATGTAAAAACTTTGTTGTCACTGTCAATAGAGCAAAAAGAAAAAAAAAAATAACAGTGGACAAAGAAGAAACAAATTGTATATTCGAAGAAGTTTTCTTGAAGCTCTTGTTAAAAGCTATAACCTCTGATGTTAACTAAGTTTAACCCGGTGTGACCCCTGTGGTGACCTTCGCCTCTCCTTTCTTCTGCTTCCTAAGGCTGTTGGAGAAAACTGGCCCTAGCATTGGAAAAGGCTTCTCTGTCACACACAAAGGCCTAGCCTTCCTGCTATCCTGTCAGGAGGCCCCGCGTCGACCGAGGGGTCAGCACCTGTGCTGAGAAGCAGGTGACAGTGGCCTGCCCGCATCTTTCTAGAACAAGTTGTAAGAGTGTCTACTCTTCAAAAATCACACTGCAGCTTCAGGCATTCAAGCTGCTGGAGTTCAGGTTCCCTTTGTGAATACAGACTTTACACAAATTAATCTATTGCTGTTCAACTGACTGTAAAATTAGTAGATTTACTGTTGCCCAAAAAAAGAAGAAAAACTGAGAGCTTTCACTTCCACTTTGGTAAGGTCACGGATGCATCCTAGGCTGCCAACAAAGCAGCCTTTAAAATCTTTGCAGCGGAACCTAGCAACTTTCAGGAGGCAAAGCAGCAAAACAAAGATGCCAATGAACAGTGGTGAGTCTTCCCAAGATAGTCAACACGGAAAGTTCCACACTTGAGCAGCTTTCCAAAATGGAATAGCTTGCCTTTCATTCCATTTGCCTCAAAGGTAGGAAATAGCAGGTTTCTTTTTCATTTTTTGCTCCCTTCCACTGCCATGAACAGTTGCCCCGGTGCTACATGACCCTCCCATCGAGGCAGCTGAGTATAGATGAAATGGATACTATACTAACATTATATTTGTTGCAGTCCTGGGTTCCTTAAATAGAAGATGTCATATGGGCTTTTAAAAACAGTAGCAGGTTATATTTTCTTTTTCTTTTAAATTTTTATTTATATATTGGTACTGGAAATCATCCTGAGGATCTTATGCTTGCCAGGCAGGCACTTATGCCACTGGGCTATCTTCCCGGCCCTTGGATTGTATTTTATTTTATTTTTTTTTTTTGAAGAACCAGGGATTGAACTCAGGCCCTTGAGCTTGCCAGGGAAGCCCTTATTCTATTGAGCCATCTCCCCGACCCCAAGCCATCTCCCCGACCCCTTGGATTGTATTTCAAACGTAATATGCTGGCTAACTTGGTCCTGTTGTACTTTGATTTCCATAGTAAACACCCAAGTTCTTATAAGGTTGCATGTCCTAACACTGTACTATGGTTTTGCATCATGTTCTATAATGGAATGGGAATTATTTTCATTGAATGTGTCAATAATGACCAAAGTTTATGTTAATGGCCTATGATAATAGAAGTGCATGCAGTATTGGGCTGAAAACATCTTTAGGAGATTGTGAATGAGTTTCTGCCAAGGCCCTTTGCAGATCTTGCTTTCCATCTTGTCAAGAAAAACTAAGAAGAGCGTAGATCCTTTTATCTACTCAACTACCACTATGACGACAGAGTTGCTGCTATTTAAAACAATAGATCTCAGCTAGACTTAGTTGACTTTACATAGGCTCTCACACATGAGAGATTTCAACTTCGTTATTTTAATGAAACTATCCTCATAAAAAGATAATGTTGTGGGGAATCTGTATAAAATAACATAATCCATGAGCAACTATTTGTTGAAAGATTTGCTGAATATGTGAGCTCCCAGAGATTTTATAGCATCATTTGATTTCATAGTAAATCCATAATTTTTACTAATATAAGATTGGCTTAAAATTGTTACAGTCATTGTGACATCATGAAGACACACATCATTATTATTTCATAAAAATAGCACCTATAGAATAATTCCTTTGTGAGGCTAAAGTATTTTATACCTTGTTTTGGTTACTTTTCTTTCATTGCTGAGACAAAATACCTTATGACCAGAATTAAGGAAGGAAAGGTTTATTTCGTGTATGGGGGTTTCCATCTATACTCAGCTGCCTCGATGGGAGGGTCATGTAGCACCGGGGCAACTGTTCATGGCAGTGGAAGGGAGCAAAAAATGAAAAAGAGGACTGGGGAGATAGCTCTCAGCCTAAGTGCCTGTCTGGTGAGCACAAGCACTTGACTTCGATCCCCGGCACCACATGCAGTGCAGGCCCCGAAACCAGGCATGGTAGCGTACACCTGTAATCCTAGCCCTGGGGAGACTGAGACTGGAGGATCCCTATGAGTCTGAATTGTGTAGCCAGATGCTGTATCAAACAAATAAATAATTTTTAAAAAATGGAAAAGACAAGCCTTTTTTCCTACCTTATGCTGTAAGAAGGCTACCATCCCCTGGGCTGGTGTAGCACTCACACCATCTACATGTCCTCCTCCTATTTATTTATTTATTTATTTATTTATTTATTTATTTATTTATTTGATACAGGATCTCACTATGCAGCTCTGACTCCCCAGCACTGGGATTACAGGCATGCACCACCACATCTGGCATAGGCATGGCATGTGGTACCAGGATCAAACCTGAGTCTTGCACTTGCCAGGCAGGCAGTTAGTCTGATGAGCTATCTCCCAAGCCCACCACGTCCCTTTCTTATGCACCTTTGCAAAGTGAAGACCCTGCCCCCTGCTGAGTCCCTTAGTTAAACTTTTAAATTTCTCAAGTTGACACAATGTATCAATCATTACATACCTCAAAAACCTTAGGTTAAGTAACTGAATCTTTCATGCCTCTCCATTTTCAAAACTTGGAAGAATTTTCAAAGCTAACAGGTGAAAAGAGGGACAGAATATTTCCATTAATCCTTCACCATCATAAAACACTGATGTATTCACTGAGAAAGCTGATGGACCTATCATGGAAATTACCATGTTAATGTTAATTAACATTAATGTTACAAAGCATTAGGACTTGAGTCTCCCTGAGTTATGCTTTATGTGTGCACATCATGGGTAGAAACCATGATGCATGGGAAAGCTCTACATATGTCTAAGGGTCTTCTATGCACATAATAGATCAGATAGCTTACAGATTTGTAGTAGAGTAATTATGTACCCCCTAAAGAAATTATGTTTCAGTGCATGCAGGGTCCTAGAAGAGCCAGTAACCAACTTCATGCACTATTTTTCAGGGGTCTTCAAGCTGAGCACAAAGCTTTTCATAAAGATTTAAAAGCTGATTAGCTTGGCATGGTAACACATGCTTGTAATCCCAGGACTTGGGAGACTGAGGCAGGAGGACTGTTCCAAGTTCAGGACCAGCCTATACTACATAGTGAGGGCAAGACTGGCCAGAACTACACGTCAAGACCTTAAACAAAAGTAAAACACACAAACAAAAAAATCAGCCATCTGTTTCAGCTGGAGATTAGAACAGAGTTCAAGACATGAAGAATGATAGGGATATATGCGTACCTATGTTTATAGCAGCACAATTTGTGATAGTCAAATCTTGGAAACAGCCAAGATGCCTGTCACATGGGGAATGCTTGAAAAAGATGTGGTATTTTTTATACAATGGAGTATTACTCAGCTGTAAAGAATGATAAACTCGAAGCCTTCATATTTAAGTGGATGCCATTTGAAGACATACTTACCAGAAAAATAAACCAGACCCACATGTGCAAATATCATACAGTCTCCCTAGTATAACTCAAAAGAAGAACTGCAAATAGAAATGTATAACACAATTAAAAGGAAAGTGAGAACTTGAGGATTAGACAATAAGGAGAGGGCAAGGAGAAGTGCTGAGAAACATGACAGAGGCAAGACTATTCATTTACATACACTAGATGGGTAAGATAATGATCCTGAGAAACATCAGGAGATTTTTGAAACTAGCAGTTAAGTGGTAGGATTCTCACCCCAACTAATTATATATGCTGATACCTGTGAACCAAGCAACTGCGCTGAATTTAACAAAGTATAATAGAAGGGTCACACTCCAAAGGCCTGCCATTCTAAATATGTACTTCTTGTCATGACATACCAGCTATTACTATACTATCTTTTTTTAAAGGGTAGTAAATGAAAAATAAGACAAAAAAGTCACAAGATAGTCATGCTACAATGCTACTATGCTGTATATGTATGGATTTCTAATACCTATGTAAATATACGTAAGTGTTCATTCCTATTTAAAAATTTTTTTTCTTCTTCATATTCTGTATGGACTTAGAGTATCTCAAAGTGAGATACATAGTATCTCAATACTTGATGGAAAATACATGTTCCATGTTATACCTATGATGTCTGATATTTAGACTAGTAGTGTGGGTAAACTGAACTGCATATGTTTCAGGGTAATAATAAACTTCTCTTCTGGAGGGTTAACAACCTAAGTTTGCAGATAAAAATTGGAGAAAGGTCAGTGAATACTCAGGACATAGGAGAACCTGTACTGTAACATCCTGTAACTCAGTAGTGCCCCAAATTTTCTGATCAAGGAGATTATGGGGCCACAGAGGAATGCAATCGATGATGTATAGTGTGCCTAAGGAGAGTCACATGGAGAGAAAACTTTCAGGCTTCCACAGAGAGCAAACTGGTCAAGCAAGGGCCATGGCTCATCCACAAGGCTGACACTGGCAAAGGATCTACAAAGTGCAGTACAGGGTTACAGGATAAACCCTGAGAGTATCTGACTGACCTTATCTGATACAAGAGTTACATTTTTTGTTATGTAGGTCTTGCTTTAACTTGGTCTTAATCATCCTGCAGAGAAGTATAAAAATGGAGGTATATAAAGTAAAGTCATATTAATATAATGAGCTGTGAATGGCTCAAGTCAACAACTTCTGTGGACAACCCACTTCTATTGTGGACTGCTGATCTGTGTTGGATTGTTATATATATATATATATATATATATATATATATATATATATATATAATTAACTATCCATGTTTTGAAAATCTGTTTTAAAAAAAAGACATGAAAAATGGGTTCACTCCCTCTGAGTATGTTATGACTTGTATCTAGGCTCCCCAAAGCCTCATGAAGTCATAGACAGGCTTTTTAGAGGCAGCTGAGTGTGTGATGCTGTGATAAAGAGTGTGTGATTACTACAGTAGTCAATTTAGCATAGTTCTGGACTGGATTAAGGGTGCCTCACCCTTCCTAAAAATAGGAAGGGACTGAAAGAGGGCTAGCATACTCTTGCCTCTTGCTTTCTTTTGTCTTCTGTCTGCCATAAATTATTTCTTTTCTGCAATGCCCCTCTGCCTTGGAGCCAGCCAACAACAAAATGAGACCTTTACAAACTATAAACTAAATAAACCTTTCCTCTCTCACCTTTTTATGTTGGGTATTTTGTCTCAGCAATGAGAAAAGTAGCTAAGACAGGGTATGTCTGTAATATCCATCCCTTTTTGCTTGTCTCCTCGCAGGATCATGAAACTTCCATCTTGTAGGTGGTGGAGACATCCAACAGTGACAGCTGGACAGTGCTCTGGACACAGGAGCCTTCAAGAAGGGCTGCAAACAGGCTTCTGGGCAGCTTCAGTCATCAGTGACTACCTGGTGTGAATTTATTCAAATAATCATCAAATTGTAAGCCCCCAGTTTGGATATTTAAATGTGTCAATTCCTCTACACATTTTACTTCATATTTTCAGGGGCTTATTATGCCACTGGTTAAGTCACTACATCAGAGAGCAGCATAAGGAACTTTGGAGTTAGGGGCACCAACTGTGCCACAGGATTGCCTGGATTAGTTTTTTCTCTGTCAGTTCTTAATTCTGCTGATTGTACGAACTTGAACAAATCACCCAATCTCCTCATGCTTCAGTTTCCTCATCTGTGAAGTGGGTAATATTAGTACTTAGTTCATGGATTAAATTAACTTAGTATATTAGGTGCTCACACACTCAAGTGCCTGGCACTCCAGCAAATGTGATTGTAAGTGCGGGCGCCATTTTTCAAGCCATTGTGCTACTCACTCTACCCCCATTTTACTGTTATGTTCTGGTATGAAGGAAGGACTATGATAAAGTAAAATGAATACTGAGTGGTTCATTTAACTTGGAAATGGCCAACATGAAGACACTAAGGCTGGACGTAGGAGTCACATATGAGATGCATTGGGGTTTGTCACATCACAAATTATGAGCCCAATGTGCCAGACACTGTTATCTGATGAGGAAAGGAGACAGATACTTATTTAAGCCTGACTTAGCTTCCTTATGAATAAAGGAAGAGAGGGAATACCTGATTCAAAGAGTTATTTGATGAGCATTAAATAAGATGGTGTGTTTTACTTGGCTACAAATAGCCAGTAAATATTAGTTTCTCTTTCTAGTAGCAATATAAAGATTTCCTCTTAGGGTAGCTTTACCTCAGCCAGACTGCCGTCTCACTCTACCACTGAGGAATTTCCTGTTGAAGAACAGAAGTGCAGGTGGTTGACACTACTCCAGCAGAAGGTACAGGAGTCAGCACCCTGGTAGTACTGGGTGGACAAAACATACGCAACCAACTATGTTGGTTATTCTTTGACTCTGGAAAGTCCGTTAACAATACCGGGTTGAAAACCTGCTAGAACTTTAGATTCTAATAGCCCTTGAATTTGATTCCTCTCGAATTCATCACCTTCGGTCATCTGGCGTGGATAGTTAAGAGTCACCTATAAGTTGGAGACAATGTTCCCTAATTCACAATGGTTTCAATAGACACTTAAGAACATTTTATTAAATACAGTGTTATTAATATTACTGGTGGAAGTGACGCTCTGATTGCTGCAAATGTTCCACATACGATTCTTTTTTTTTTTTTTTTTTTTTTGCGGAATTGGGGATTGAACTCAGGCCCTTGCGCTTGCCAGGGAAGTGCTTATTCCACTGAGCCATCTCCCCAGTCCCTTACGATTCTTTATCTTACTTTTGGAGGGTCACTGTACCTGCCTTCGCCTGCATTTTTTATCGGGGGGAATTATCCCACTACCTTAAAGTCACCCGGCACCTTTCCTTTAAAAGACAAGGGCTGAAACCCCGCCCACTACGGAAGGTGAAGAGGCCCTGCTGCCCGGCGCGTTCACTGGCTTTTTCCACCAAACTTTAGCTAACGTTAAACGGTGAGGGGTGAGGGGTGAGGGGCTGTGAGGTGGCCGCCGACCGGCGACAGCAGGATGCAGTCTTAAGAGACAGTCCTGCAGAGGAAGCAGCAGCACTGCATTCGGCCGCGACCCTGGAAGGTCAGGACCACGCCGTCTCACGGGGCGGAGGGTGGCGAGGCACCCCACATCCAGCTACGGGGCGGGGTTCAGCCAGTCTGAAATGCTGCTTTTCGGCTCAGGGTCCCACACTAGCTTCTCAGCACCTCGAGACCTAGACCCAGGCCTGGCCCTCCGGTGTTCCGTTCTCTCTGCCCCGCCCCGCCATTCCGGCACGCACGCACGCACGCCTGCACGCACGCACGCACGCCTGCCTTCATTCCCCCTCCCTCCGCACGTTCCTCTGGCGCAGGCACCGCGGCGTCTCGCTAGGGCGGGTACCCAGTGAGCCCGATTGGCTGAGTTTTGCGTGGAGAAGCTCTCTGGGGTGCTGTTGAGGTGGTCGGGACAGAGGGCACCCGCGCCCCCTAGGGAAAGGCTGGCAAGGCATTTTGCTTACAAGCCAGTGGAAAAGGTCGTGAAGATACTGGAACCGCTTTTCCTCCTTTTAACACTTAGTAGATTCCATGGCCTAAGATTCTTCAAAGAAGTAAAAGTTTCCTTGCTGCCATGCTACAGTTCGTGTACCAAGCGTAATAAAAGGCCTCGGTCTAGGGAAAATAAAGTTGGATGGGCGAATATAAAAAGCCAATTGCTATTTATTGTGCTTGGCTAAACGCTAATGAATAAATCACACCTGTTGGTGGCTTCACAGGGAGCAACAGCAATAAAATAATCACAAAATGGTAATTGGGGTCATCGCTGTAAGGGAGGGGTAAACCGGACTATGGAATCATTTCATGTTGAACTCAACAGGCACTTGAGGGGAGAGGACGGTCTGGCTTAGTTTTCAAAATAATTAGACTGGGAGCAGAGGCAGTAATGTGGCGTGTCCTAAGCCAAAGGAAAGAGTTATTTCTAGAAGCTGGGAGACTGGAGAGGTGGGACTTTTTGACCTGGTGAAGATGAAATTATTAACTTGGGTAGGTTTAAGCTGGAGCAGAAGGCCAGGATGTGTTCACAGCAATGCAATAGAGAAAACCGACTGTGGACCCACTGAGAGGAACGATTTTAAATAAGAGAGGGAAATGGATTTAACCATGGGACTGGATGTGAAAATGAGGGGAAATGGGACTGACAGAGAGGACACTGCTTCTGATGGACAGTCGTGCAGGCTATTAATATAAGGGTGGTTGAGAAGAGGACATCACATAGAAGATTAACACACAGGGGCAAGTTCTACTTTTAGTGCTTTACCTCTGGGTTTCCAAACTTCTTAAACATACTCTGCATGAGTATTGTGTTATTTCAATTTTATATCCAAACAAGTGTGTGTGTGTGTGTGTGTATAATTTTCTAAGTTTGAATTCTAGCTTTTGAACAGCTCAGGCTTATTATGGAGAGTACTTTATGTTCCCTTTAAAAGACTAAAAGAAGAGTGAAGAAGGGCAAGAGAAAGTCTCAGTAGCCATTTTGCAGGCAGATGAAAGGGGCTTTCATAACTCCTCTGAGAGATGGGCGAGGGAATTTTTAGGGTGATAGGAACCAGCAAAATTAACCCATAGATACTTAGTCCACTAGAATATATATAACCCTGTTCCTTCTTGAAGTAAATAGAACCAGTAAGAGCGTGTATCTATCAGCTCTATGGCAAAGAAAAGTAACAAACAGATGATATTTTCGTGTCTTCAGGCTGCATAATTTTAAAAAACCTGTGAGGAGTTTAACCTGTAATAGGATGAGACTCTCCACCCCCCTCATCCTTTATATGTACTAACTCACATATTTAAACTACATTCTAGGGCTGGGAAGATAGCTCAGCAGTGTAAGTACCTGCCTGGAAAGCACAAGGTCCAGGGTTCGATCCCTGGTACCGCAAATTACCTTTTAGGAAGTTTCTTAACAAAGTAGCTAATTAATGTCTCATGAAAAATAGAAGATAATATATCATAAGTGAAATGCAGCTCTCCTTGGGACAGTACTCTTTTAGTCCTTTTTTTTAGGTATAGGAATGGTAACCTTAAACACCCAAAATGGACAGATCCATGTTTATTAATAGAAAGCTAGATTTTAAAACTATAGTTTGCTCTTCTGTTGAGATTGGTCTCAGAAGTAAAAAGGAGCAAGCGAATGATACAACAGGGATGAATCTTGAAAGCATGCTGAGATGCCTTACAATGGAGTCACATAGTATTTAATTACATTTATATGAATTATTAGACTGCAATGGGAAAAACAATCACCACTGTGGTTGCCTTAGGTTAGGGATGGAAATTGACTTGTAAGAGCCTTGAGGTGATTTCTAGGATGTGCTGCTTATGTATATGTTGAAGTTTATAAAAGTGTATGTATTTGTCAAAACTAGTCAGCCAAATAACCTTAAAATTTGTACAACAGAAGTTTTGCCTCAAAAGAAAAATGCTTTTAAATACTGAACTCTAATTAATGTTATACATGCTGAGGTATTTGAGGATGGAATATACTGGTACCTGAAACTTACCTTGAAATGAACAAAACAAAGAAATGGAAAGAAAAACAAATGGCAAGATATGATGCATGTTAATTAGTGTCTAAGGAATTCTGTTCATTTTAGACTACTGAAGAATAGTATGAAAATATAAGCAATTCAACCATAAGTTCACACAAAATACACAGATACAGTATTTCTCTAAAAAAAGACCTAACTGAAAAATAAGCCCTTATGTGTTTTCTAAGATGCTTGTAAGATAATCCTATATAAATGTAAATAATTTTACTGACATTAATGTTTAAAATAATGTAGCTCAGCAGTGCAGCACCTGACTGGCAAGTAAGAGGTACTGAGTTTGATTCCCAGTATCTTACCCCCTAAAAAAACCCTCCAGCTTTATTTAAAAATATTTAAAATAAGTGACACTATAATGGCCAGCCAAATGGCTCAGTGGATTAAAGTGCCTGCAAGCACTTTGATGCTGGCCCCACGCCCCAGGCTCAATGAGACAGCAACTGAGACTGGGCATGGCACGAACCTGTAATCCCAACTCTTGGGAGGCTATAAACAGGCGGATCGCTAAGAGTCCGATCTAGTAGTGAGACCTTGAACATCCTGTAGCTCCTTCCCTAAAATACAAAAAATAAATAAGTAAATGACAGTATAAATTATAATGAAGTACTTATAAATACCTAGGTGGGTACCTTTGGACAAAATGCCTGTACAAACAGGAGAACTTGAGACTGAACTGACAGATAAGCAGTTATAGTACAAATATAGCTCAGGAAGGAATAATGTGCACACTTGATGAATGGATGTGGCTACATCTAATATGAATCTTCACAATTCCGTATGCCATGTATTTTAACAAGACATACTTAACGTACTCATGTGAGATAAACATTTTCTGAATCTTGGTGCCTGTAATCTCTTATCACTTTTTGTGTGGACCATCATTCTTAATTGTCATCATTTTTGTTGCTACTCCTATCTCCTAAGTTCTAATTAACACTCAGTTTAGTGGAAACTTTGCTACACCAGCCTGCAAGGATTGTGACTTGGGTGAGCACTGAGAAGAGCAGGCAATGTGGACAGGAAGTGCTTAAGGAGAGCTCTGTGGCCAGCCATGAGAGATTGGGGCCAGTGATACAGGAAGCAGAGTCACAAGAAATTTAGACTGGAATTCAGGCTTAGGAGAGTTATAACTGTTGCAGAAGAAGTGACATTCTCTTTGAATAAGTGTAGATTTTTGTACCTGAATAAACATAGATTGTTGGGCTGGGGAGATGGCACAGTGGAATAACTGCTTTCCTGGCAAGCATGAGAGCCTGAGTTCAATCCCCAGTTCTGACAAAAAAAAGAGAAAAACACATAGATTGTTATACATGGAAAAAGACAACCCATGAAAATAAGCCCTGTTACATTTTTTGGAGCAAAAATTTATGAGCCAGTCTTAACTATTGGGGAAATATGGTAGATGCATACCTACATCATCATTTCTCACTTTATATCCTAAAGTCATTTCAATTTCTTATTGAACCTATGTATTAGACATTAAAATGACTCTATCATGTGCTTGTGATACAGTTGACTTTTGAACATCTTTCTAGGAGTTAGTGATAAGGATGCCTGAGACACCTCCTTATTCCTCTTGGGAGTGTCTCGCTGATCTAATCTCAAGTAAATAAGGAAAGATAAAAATTATACTCTGTGTCTCTTCAGTATGGAGTAAACTACTGAGTTCAATGCAGACACATGCCACACAGCATGAAATCTGAGTAATCAGATCAGAAATGGACATCATACCCTGCTTTGTAAGTAATTGACTTTAACTCACATGGATTTTAGATGATTATGGCTCTCTCACTTTACTCATGGTTATTGTGCATAGGCTTATTTATTTTCATTTGGACTACTAGTCTGTCTATCCATCCTTCTATTCTGACCAAGAGACAAGAGATCAAAGAATTTGTGACTTCCTATTTCATGTCAACCTTCCAAAGTATCAATATTTTCACAGATCCTCGGTGAATCCACCCTTGCACCCACTTTTATTCTTGTGCTAACTTACTGGTGGTTCACACGAGAGAAGAAACATCCATGTGTTGAAATAGGGACCTTAGGTTTCAGAAAATCATTGCCTTAATGTTAACATGTTGACTTTCAACTAATAATTAGCAAAACACCTGTGAATTCTACTTCAAACTGAAGCCATCAGTATTTAAGCTGGTTAGTTGCTTTTAGGCTTTGGCTTGGTGAAAATTAGATAAAGGAATAATAGTGACATACATTACAAAAAATTCAGAATTTTGTTTGTGAAATCCTGGTTTATAGACCACTTAGACATAGGCTTGAAACTAAGGAAGGAAAAATAATTTTTAAACTGCACAAAACTAGAATGCAGTTTATTACAGTGAAACACAGAACCTACAAATTCAACTAAGTATAATGACATGGCTGGTGAACTTTTTTCTCCTTCTGGGTTGTTGGTTCTTTAAAAAAAGAACTTTAATTAGAAAAAATTAAAAGTAATAGGATAGCACTCTGTAATCAGATTCAGGCAATTTTGCCATAATTGCACTAACTTTGTATTTCCTGCTAAGCCATTTCAAAGTAAGCAATAGTTACTGTCATGGGCATGGTGGCACCTGCCTGTAATACCAGCCTGTGGGGGCCGAGGCAGGAAGATTGCCATGAATCTGAGGCCAGCTTGGACTACATATTGAGTCTCCAAAAAAAAAGTGACAGATGTTCTAAAATTAAGTCAGCACTTAGTTCCTAAAAGTTTAACTTTCATATTAAGAAAATTAACAGCACTTCTCTAGGAGTACTTAATACCTCATCCATATTCACATTTCCTTCCTGTATCCCTAACATGTCTTTTCGGCTGCTTTTTTTCAAACACATTTCATTTTATAATTATGTCTTTCAGGCTTATTTAAAAGTAGCCTGTCCCTTCCCCTCTCATTTGCAGTGATGCTGACCTTTTTTTTAAGATACCAGGTCAGGTCAGGGATATAGCTCCATGTCACAGAACCTGCCTGACAAGCATGAGATCCTAAGTTTGATTCCTCTAATCCCCCAAAAAAAGACACCAAGTCAGTTGTCTTGCCGTACGGTCTGGTTGTGTGAGATGGTTACCTCTAATATGTTCCTCTCTGGATCCGGCCTGGTTCCTCTAGAAATAAGAAGGAAAACCTGCAGAAGTGCTGACAGCCAGCTCTCTCTGTGGCAGCACTTACTCTAGAAATAGTCTGTAGGTGACCCTTTGGCATCAGCCTTCTACCTATTGATTTTTATTTCTTTATTTTGAATCTTTATTGCCTCAGTCAGTGATTTCATGGGGAGGTGGTTTTCTTTTTTTTTTTTTTTTTTTTTGTCTTTTTGAGACAGGGTCTCACTATGCAGTTCAGGCTGGCCTTAAGCTCACTTTGTAGCTCAGGCTGGTCTCGAACTCACAACAATCCTCCTGTCTCAGCCTCCCGAGTGCTGGGATTACAGGCCTGCGCCACCACGCCCGGCTCTTGGTTTTCTAATTACATTGCTTCTCTACTTACTAGCTGTCTTTCACTAAAGAGCTTTTCCTTATTCACAGGGATTACTTCTTGCTAAAAAAAAAAAAAAAAAAAAAAAAAGATACAATAAATGCTCACTTTTTAGTTAATTGTCAGTTTACCAGCATTTAGAGTAAGGAATCAGGGTGTTTTGCTACATATTATTCTGGCAAATTATCATTCTCCTAGATTGTTTGCATATTTGGTATGTTGAAATGAATTGCAGTCATTTTCCCATAATATTTAAATTATATTACATTTACCAGTGGGAGTCCCTTCATACTGCCAAACTAAATCAAATATCACTAACAAAATTATAATACTCTGAGTGAAATCTGAAAACGAAGTGTCTGATAATACAAAGCAGGGATTATTAATTGGAATAGTGTTTTGTTGTTGTTGTTGTTTTATTTTTGTGGTACAGGGTCTCACTATGCAGCTCAGACTCATAGTGATCCTCCTGTTTTCAGCCTCCCCAGTACTGGGATCACAGGTGCGTGCCACCGGCCTGAGCCACTGAGCCCAGGCATGGTGGCACGCACCATTATGTGATCCCAGGGATTGAAGCCGGTTACTGTGCTTGCCTAAGCAGGCGCTTAGTCTGCTAAGTATCTCACTGGCCTGGAGTAGTGTTACCGTTTTTGTTGAAAACATAAAAGAGAGCCTCTTAGAGATATATATTAAGTATTTATTGATGACCCAGGATTTACATTGAAATAGGTATTGGGTGGTGGTGCATGTGGAGATTACATTAGTCTTTCTTTACAAGTTTGAAGTTTTTCCTAATAAAAGTTCTAAAGTTATAAATTTATGTAATTTGACATTGCAGGCTTTTTCTTAACTTTGTATTTATATTTTATGTTCAAGAACCTGTTGTGAAGAAACATATGTAGGGACTGGGGAGATGGCTTCCCGGACAAGTGCAAGGGCCTGAGTTCAATCCCCAGTTCCGCCAAAAAAAAAAAAAAAAAAAGAAACATGTGTATTTTCTGTTTTGCTGATTCAAAGCCAACATTTAGCTGGCCTTAAAGCTTAATGTAAAGCATTGCTTTGACTGTTGCAGAAGCCAAGAAAATAAATTAATAAAAGTTTTTTTAATATAAAATTAAATTTGTATAATAGTAAAGGTCTTTGACAAAGCATAGTTTCGGTATTTCTATACCCTTCTTCTCGTCTTAAAAAATGTTTTCAGGTGCCAGGGAAATAGCTCAGTGGAATAAGTGTTTGCCTGGTAAGCATAAGGTCCTGAGTTCTATCCCAGGTACCACCAGAAAAAAAAAAAAAAAAGTGTTTTTAGAAATTTTTAAAAATCCTAATCTTTTATTGATTATATTTCCTCATAAAAATTTGAAAAATAGTGATAATTAGGAATAGGGAAAATGATTTTGTCTTTTATGTCAAATAGCCAGGGTTTTTATAAAATTCTTTCCATATTTTCATGGTTTTTTTTTACATAATGTTTGAGAAAATATCCTCTATTATGAAATATTTTTATTTTACCATGTTGATAATGTGTTGAATAGGATGCATTAGCTTTCATCCCTGATCTATAAGGGAAGAGGCAAATAATTGGTCAGTACTTAGTAACATAACTTTATGTGTGACAGTTTCTGTGTCCTTGTCACTGATGGAAACTTTGGGAGAAAAGGAGACTGATTTTGCTGTGAAGTTTGCAGGGTATATAAATTCCATGTAATCCCTAGTGTATTGCTCTGTGGTACCCAGAGAATAACTGGCAAAACCTGGGACTTGAGCTGCTGCTCTGTTGATGATGATAACTGAGAAAACAGGCTTCTCTAAACTCTTAAGATTTGTGTGATTTTTTTTGGTTCAAGGCAGGTGTGTTTGCACCTTCATGTCAGAGAAGGCCTTCCAACTGAGGTACTGGGAGGTGAGGAAGCCTTTAGAGGCAGGGCCTTGTGGAGGCCCCTGCTCACCAAGGGGAGCTGTAAAAGCCATGGTGGGTGAGACCTGTCTGCCTTGGGCTGGGAATATAGTTCAGTGGCACAGCACCTGCCTGGCAAGCACAAGGTCCTGATAGATTCCTGTTACTAAAAAACCCGAAAGTTCACTGCTTTACCTCACAAGCAAAAGCAGTGGGCCAGCAGATCATGGACCAAACATCCAAAAAAAAAAAAAACCTTCCTTTTTTTTTTTTTGTATTTAGGACAGGGTATATAGGGTGTACAGGGTCTTACTGCGTAGGTTGGACTCATAGTAATCCTCCTGTTTACAGACTCCCAAATGCTGGGATTATAGGCATGTACCACCAAGCCCAGTCTCAAGCCGGCTCAGCATACCCTGGGGGCAGGGCAGACCCCCTTTGTCTGCCTAAGCAATAATCTGCTGAGTTATTTGGCCTGCCCTTAATTATTTTCTTTGAAGACAAGGTCTGTGTAGTTCTGGGTAGCCTCCAACTCACACTGATTCTCCCTGCCTCAGCCTCCTAAGTGGTGGGATTAAAGGCATGCACCAAGACACCCTGCTTCAAGGTAAACTTTTCAGTTGCTCAGGCATTTGTCACAGTGACAGCTGACAAACTGGCTTCCTCCATTAACAAGTAACTGACTTTATTCAGTTGGAAGTATCTTGACTCTTTGAAATTCAGTTCACTCCTGTACTAGAGCACCTATAGCTGGAGCCGCATCAGTTACCTCATTTCATTCACTCAAGAAACATCTGGCCATAAAGCTTCAGGAAAGCTACTGGAACTGAGAAATGAGCCAGAGCAAACCTGACATTACAACACTCAGAGGCTGAGGCAGCAGGAGCAAGAATTTGAGCCCACCCCTGCCAACTTAATGGTGACTTGGTGAGACCTTAAAAAGGTGGCCGGGAGTGGCTCTGGGCGGAGGCCCTGGCTTCACTCCCTAGTACCAGCCACAGAAAATGTTTGAAGAAGAAAGGCAAAAAAAGAAGTACAGAGTGCAGCTTGCTGGTGTGCATATGCCAACAGGAGTGATACATCAAAGGCACAGGGACCCAGATCAAGGGCTGCAGGCCTCCATGCCTCCCTGCCTCCCTGCCTCCCTGCCTGTATCCTGGGCCTGTCTGTCACTCGGCAGGGGCTTATTGAGCCAGGCACTCAGATCTAGTTCTGGGACCCACAGCCCTAAACAAAATAGGCAGATCCATTTTCTCAAGAAACTTACATTCCAGCCGGGGAAATAGCTCAGTAGAATTAGTGCTTGCCTGGCAAGCGCGGGGTCCTGAGTTCAATCCCCTATACTGCAAAAAAAAGAAACTTACATTCCAGTAAGGGAAGACTGTGAGTGTATGTACAAATAAATGTATAATATATCACAATGATAAATGCATGGAGTTTTGTCTTCTTAAAGGCCAGGTAGTAGATGTGAAAATGAGGGAGTGTGAGGTCAGAAAGCTCTCACCACATGGATGACATTTGAGCAGACACCTCGAGTAAATAAACTCCTAAGTTTCTTATCCAAGTCAACATATTATTTTATAATTAATTAATTCATTTTCCCTATAGTTCTGGGGATCAAACTGAGGGCCTCTATTATATACTGCATGGCCCATCCTGACACACAGTTTGAAAGAATTGCGGTGCACCACTGTGGTGATCAGTTCTAGGGGCCAAAGCAGGGAGACAAGTAAGATGCTTCCTGTGATCCAGGTGGCTTGTGAGCAGGCACAGTGGTAGAGGTGAATATGTTCTACAGGCTGAACAACAGGAGTTGCGGGAGGACCACTGAGAAGAGCCTAGGATGTGTTTGTTGTTTTTGGCCTGAGCAATCAGCAGAGTGTGTTGCCATTCTGAAGTTAATACTTGCATTATAGACATGTGCCACCATGCACCTGGCATGGTGTCTATAGTCCCAGCATTCAGGAAGCTGAGGCAGGAGGATTGTTGCCAAGTCAAGACCAACCTGGGTTACAAAGTGAGCTCAAGGCCAGTCTGGACTGCATAGTGAGACCATCTCAAAAAGCAAAAAAAAAAAAAAAAATTGCATTTGGAAGTGTTGATGACTGGTATTCATCTAAGTGAGTTAACTTTATAAGGAGAGTTGGAACTGGAGCTATGCATGTGAGTGTCAAGTGTTACCCAGTTGGCTAAGGAGGGAAGTGAGAATGTACATGTCCATCACTTTCTGTTTAATTTACTCTATTTGTGGGGCTGGGGAGATAGTCAGTAGAATAAGTGCTTGCCTGGCAAGCACAGGGTTCTGAGTTCAATCCCTGGCATTGCAAACAAAATAAAACAAAACACACAAAGCAAATAAACAGATACAAAGTTGAATTGGGGGGCCAAGGAGATGGCTCAGTAGAATAACCGCTTCCCTGGCAAGTTCAGGAGCCTGAGTTCAATCCCCAGTTCTGCCAAAAAACAAACAAACAAACAAACAAACAAACAAAAAAAACCTCTAATTGCCATTTTGAAGTGCTTAAAATTTGATCTGCTATAAAGTAAAAGTAGTATCATCATATATGCCAATCAGTTAACATTTGCCTGCAATGATCTGCATCAATTATGAGGTTGGCATCTTGATTTATGTCAGGGTATTTCCTTCTGACAGCCTCTGTTATTCCAGGGCTCAGCTTCCTCCTTCGAGAGTTTTCCTTCCCAAAATAGTGTTCTCATCATTTTCATACCATCACATGTGCTAAGAAGTCATTCACAGTTAATTACTTTGGAGGTTTAAAAATCGGGATGTGTGGATTATAGGCATTTTTTATGCCGTATCCTCGTAAACAGCCTGTAGGATGATCTTTGCTCTTAGAGTTAGCACTACAAAATCCAGGGGGAATACTGTCTAGTGAAACAGTAAGTATGGGAGGAAAAAAAGTAGAAAACCAAAACCCTGCAATGCTGGTTTGTCCTAATAAGTTTGTTTACTGGGGACAGTACCACCATGCTGTAGTCTAGCCAGGGTCACCCAGTGGCCTGCCTTCCAGGTGTGAACCCCACACACAGATTGGGCAGTCCTGAGACCAGCATTTCCATAACATGGTGCCTTCATGTGTATCCTAGCATGCAAAATCCAGCGCCAGAGTAAGTGACTGAATCTTAACAAGCTTCTTATTATTGCCTTAGGATGGCTGTTTTTATTCTAAAGAGGTTAACACTGCAAACCATAAAGACTGAAAATAATTACATTGGAAGATATTTTGGTAAACACATGGTGCAGAAGACAATCCCAGCACCGTTGTCCCTGACCACTTCTGCCTCCTTAGTTCCTGTGAAGTGTTTTAGTACTATTGAAGACACCCAGGATAACAAGAAAAAGAAAACAAATGATGGGACTTTAACTAATACTGGAAGGAAAATTCATGCACGAATTATTCGAGTCTTTGATGAGAAGGGAAGTGATTTGGGAAACATGCACCGTGCAGATGTGATCCGACTTATGGACAAGCAAGACCTGAGGCTGGTGCTAAGGAGCAGTGACACCGAGCCCCCCGAGTACCAGCTCATGACGGGCATACAGATCCACCAGGAGCGCCTGAGACACCGGGAGCAGGAGAAGGCCAAACCCAAAGCTGGTGAGCATTTTGCTGTCAGCTCTCTGAATCTCTTATGATTACAGACAAGCAATTTAACTTTCTGCATGTTCCAAAGTGCTCATGACAGTGGAAGATGAGGAACTGGAAAAGTCAAAGCACTCATGCCCTCACCAGCATTCCCAGTGTCTGTTGCTCTCCCTACCCTGCACTTATTTCCATTCTTGCTTTTCATTTTTCCTTGATAACCTGTTTCCATTGTCTCTCCCTTTTGGCCTGTGTAAAATGAGATGCAACGCAAACCAACCAAAATGATAGAAACTCTTTTCTCCTGGTCCTGTGGTTCTGTGTCCAGATGGCATGGCATGAGGGGTAGAATGGAATGAGACTCACAAGAGGTTTCAAGTTTCTTATGGTAGCAGAGATCACACAGAGCTGCCTCCTCAGGGCTTTATTTTTTGAGACAATCTTGCTAAATTGTCACATGTGGCCTACTGAGCCTCCCAGAGAGCCAGGATTGTGTGTATGAGATTTGTACATTTGTCCTGCCCGAGTATTTTGTCACAGTGCACATTTGTATACATGGCCATTCACTTTCCCAGGCACTGGTCAGTCAATCCTTGAGGAAGCTGTGCGTGGATATTAAGGAAATTGTTTCTCATGGCCCCTAACATGTGCTGGTCATTATGGAAGACAGCTCAGTAGAAAGAGTGCTGGGACAGGAGTCAGGAGACTGCTTTCTGTCCAGCTGTATGAGCTGTGTACCTTGAGAAAAGCAAATTACTTGGCTTAGTTTTTGTTGTCCTGGATGGAGATTGAACCCATAACCTTCACACTGAGCTACATTCTCAAGTCTTTTTTTTTTTTTTTTAATTTTAAGGGAAGGTTTTGCTAAGTTGTCTAGGCTGGGCACAAACTTAAGAGACTAGAAAAATTGGGTGGTCTGATGTGTGTAAGGAATTACTTTATTCTAATGAGGCTGGTAGTTCCTACTGGTAGGAACTATGGCAGAGCAAAGTGGTATTGAAAACTTTTTGCCAGGCATAGTGGTGCACACCAATAATCCCAGCACTGTGGGAAGCTGAAGCAGGAGGACAGCAAGTTTAAACCCAGGCTGGGCAACTTAGTAGCACGATGAGCCCAACTCAAAAAATAATGGGGGGGGGCAGAGGTTGGTGCTTGGGATATATATATAGCTCAGTGTGAAAGTCCTGGACTCAATCTCAACAGCTATTAACCCCCGAAAAGCCACATCATCCAAAATAATAATAATAATAAAACTTTTTTTGGAGAAAAAGCATACAGACATAGTATGATAAATACTACTATGATCCAAAAGGACAAGTGTTAACATGTTTGAACTTTAAGGTCTAGAAAATACTAAGAGAAAAGATGAAGTCCCCACTCCTTTCTGCCTTTCCATCCTCCCCTCCCAGGGGTCCCTGCTTATTCTCATGGATCCCATGTGTAAGTCCAGACAATGTAGTGACTGTCAACACAGATACATTCACACAGACAGTACAGATTTTGTGTGTAAAAAGATATAAATGGCACACTATTGTTTCAAGATCTATCCATTATACATATAATAGCTGTAGCTAATTTATTATAATTACCATGCGACATCCCATAGTAAGACTGTATCAAATTTGTTAACCCATTTTCATGACATTGGGCTTGCTCCCAGTTTTCCATTATCATGAATGTTTGTACATCCTTTAGGTTTTGTGAACCAAACCAGTCAAATCACTCTCATCGGCAGTGTGTGAAATCCCCTCCTGTACATTCTCACCCACCCTTGGTACTGTCCCACTGATTTTTTTCATGTTAATGATGGGAAACTGTTACTGTTTCAATATATTTCCTTCAACCATTTGAGCTTTTTTCTTGAGTTGCCATTCATGTTCTTTTCTTGGATGATTTTTATTCCTGATGTATAGTTCTCTGTTGTATATGATCCAAAAACCTTATTGGACTTTAAGTAGTTTTGCTTGACAGGTAAATTGCTACTTTGTTGTCTGTTGCATTTAATAAAGCAGTCACTGATTGCTATCTCCGAAAGTGAGGGTTTCATCTGGGCCCCTATGCAGCCAGAGGTGTTCTGAGGTAGGGGAAATGCAGTCTCAAAGGAGACTCCTAAGTATTCCTTGCCCCAAATCTTGCTGTCTCAAACCAGGACCAACTGTGAAAAAGGAACTGAGTATTTCCTCAAACATTGGACAACATGACTTGGACACAAAGTGTAAACAGATTCAGCAGTGGATTGAGAAGAAATATCAGGTTCAAATCACAATAAAGAAGAGGAAACATGCAAATGAAGCAGAAAATAAAGCAGTAAGTAAAGCTAAGCATGAGCACCTGAATTCTGGTTTTCTGATATAAAATTACATTTGTAGGAAATCTGGAAAAATTAAAGGCAAAGAAAAGTGACTGGTATCCTACTACCCGGTAGTAGTAATTTGCTTCTCCTTTTTTTTTTTTAAATGAAACATGCTGTATCAAGATGCTTCCATTATGGCATATTTTGCCGTATAAAAACATTGACAGTGTAAAAGTTGTATCTTATTTTACAAATTGTAGAACATCTAACTTTTGGAGCAGGAAAACTGCAAACTTGATAGATTCACCTTTTAGGTTGTCTCAAGTGCTTCTAAGCAGCAGGCTATGGGCTAAACTGTCTGCTAGAAGATGCATCAATTTACAAGCCCAGTCCACTTGCTGTGTCCTACTCTTAAGCTGGGTGACTTTACCTCCCCCCCCCCCCAGGCAGCCTTAAGTATGTGGTCTTCAACCCAGGCCCAGGCATAGCCTGGCTGATTAGAAATTTCTGGAGCCCAGGGTACCTTTTTTTTTAAAATCACCTCAAGTAATTCTCAGTTAGCATCACCAACAGGAATTGCACTGATCTGCTTTGGGGATAAAGATACTCTGCCAATACTCAAAACCTGGTGTTTGGTACTTGTTTGGGGAGTGGGTAGTGTAGGGTTAGAGGTAGTCTCTCAGAGCTGTGACAGGGCAGACTCAAGTTTAGTCACTGAGGGTAACTGCATAGACCTCAGTCATGGAACCAGACATGGGACTCAATCAACCAGTCACTTAAAGAGCCAGGGAGATGGCTTAGTGGAGTAAGTGCTTCCCTGGCAAGTGCAAGGGTCTAAGTTCAATCCCTGGTTCCACAAAACAAAAAACAGAAAAACAGTCACTTAAATCAGCAGCAATTCTAGGATGCTGCTTTTTGTTGTTTGAGCACTGAGAACAGAAAGCATCAGAGACACTGATTTTGAATTAATCTTGCATAAAAAAAAAAAGAATTAATCTTGGACTATTTCTTTTTTAGGAGGAAATATTTGATCAAATACTTCAGACCATGCCAGGCGTAGCTACCTTCTTGTCCAGACCACAAGCTGTTAAAGGAGGCACAGCTTTAATGTGTATTCTTCGTCATCTGAGCAAAAAGGAAGAGAAGACATATGCAGACTCTCAAACTGAAACAAGAGATACTTTGAACAAAGAAAATGGAAATAGCAAGGAATCAGATGTGGCACACCCATGATTTTAATAAAGAAAAATAGGCTTCTGAGCTCTAATAAGGTCACTGGTCTGTAGCCCTTCACCAAGGCCAGGTGGAGGGCAAATACTGCAACTGGAGAGTGCCCTGTCTTCCACATAGCTCTCCACCTCTCCATTTGCAGCCAAGGATGAGTCCTGCTCTTGTTTCTTTTTGGGAGGGATATATCCACTGAGGCGAGAAGCCAAGCTCCGTTTCCCACGGGACAGTTTTACCTGTGGAAATAAGGAAGGCAAACAATCAGAATTCAAAATCACATCTTTTTTTTTTAAATGTATTTAGTACAGAGGATACAGGGTCTCACTACACAGATTGGACTCGTAGTGACCCTCCTGTTTTCAGCCTCTCAAGCGCTGGGGCGTGCCACCATGCCTGGTCTCAGCACACTCCAGTGGTGGGGGTGGCACAGTACTCTGAGAATAACCCTTGTCCCTCTGTCTGCCTAAGCAGGTGCTTTAATCTACTGAGCTATCTGGCCAGCCCATTTCTCTTATAATAGTTGTACATGTCCTCCTTTACAGAGAACTGCTCTTCAACAAACAGCAATTTCTGAGTAAAGGGGGTGAGAATATTTCAGCTGTGGAATTAACATGAAAGCTGGACTAAGCAGCATCAGCTTACCTTGAGCTTCATTTTCTTCCTGTCAGGATCATGCATGACGGCATGCCTAGTGAGACTTTGCTAGAGTGAAGAGAAAGAAAAACACTGAATGTTAGAAGCTCCAAGGCTGGTGTCTATTAACATGAAACCCCCACGAGTTATAAAAACCATCACCCTTCTTTCTGTTAACAGAGTGACCTCCCTTTCCCTCTAGAGTCCAGGGAACACTTCTTACCTCCTAGACCTAGTGCCTTTCTGCAAGGACCTGTGTTAGGAATTTATACCATTCCACCCACTTGCAGCTCTTAGTTCTGTCCTAAGGGAAAGGCTTGTTGTAAATGAGCTCTTCAAAGCACAAGAGGGTGCTTTTAACTGAACCAATCCAAACAGCATTCATGAACATGGGGAAACATGCCTGATGTCCCCAGTGCTGACACTGGCCCCAGGTGTATTCTCTCCTGACTGGACCTCACTCAGGTCTCTCACCAGTCCCTGATAATTCACAGCATGAACCCACTGAGACACCAGCCAGAGTGAGCCTCTCCGTTCACTGCACATCACCTTTTCCCCTAAGCCCAGGCTGCAGTCCCTGAATGTTTTGTCCCACATCTTGTGCTCATTTTTTTCCCAGATTTTAAAGGGACACAGCACCAGCACACCCTGAGTAGCAAGTATAGATATCAAGGTCACTGCCCCTTCCATCCAGCACCTGATTCAACAAGAATGCTGGGCCTTCCCAGGATGGAGCTTCTGACTCAGCACAGCCTGGGAATCTAGTGGGTTCCTATCTGATGCCAATATGCTGGCTCAGGGCACATTTTAAGATCTGCTGGTCTCACTCGACCTGCAGCCTGCAGACATGAGTGAAGGACCACCCCCGCTGCAGTAGGAGTGATAGATGTGTCAGCCCTGCTCAAACAGAACACTCCCTACAGCGGCAGGATGGCATGGGGCAAGCAGAAGCACTTACTTTCATGGCAAATGTTTTGCTGCAGCCAGCATGTTCACATACAAATGGACGCTGTTCCTCATGGAAAGACAGAATGTGGCTCTGGAGATTGAACACAGTTGTGTAGGTTCGACCACAGCCTTCTCTTGGACATCGACACACGGCCCTTTCTGGGGCATGAGTTTTCATGTGCTGCTTAAGGTAATCTTTGCGCTTAAATGTTTTCTGGCATACTGCACACACTATCTCCTCTGTGGAAGCAGACACACAAATGTAATTCCCAAAGTTATCATCACATAGAAAAAACTCACTGAGTGGGTAACATAGTCATTGTCCTTATGATTACATAGATGTCAAAAATTTCTCTGGAAACTGTGGCCCTTGTTTTTACTAATGGGGGTTTGCTGAAGTTCAAAATTCTTACATCACTCCCAAAAGCTGTGGCTGTTGAGTTCAAGGACAGTGTCTCAGCATGGTGACTACTAAGCAAATGCAATCACTGCTCACACTGCATCCTTCCTTGTCCCCCATGTCAAGCACCATTTTCTGACACTGCCAGGGCATCAGTGCTCCCCAGACTGCTGGAGCCTTCCACAGGCTTCTCACGCTAAGTCTTTTTGGTGGTACTATCAGGCTGGTGCCACTGCGCTCACCTGCCAATAAGTCAAGGAAAACAGAAAACGGAATCCTCTTGCCTCACTGTACACACTGACTATTTCACTCTGAAAGCTTTACCCACAGCAAATACTTGTACCCTTTCTTTATGCCTGCCTTACCTTTATGGGTCTCTCGCGTGTGTTTCTGAAGTTCTGTCCATGTTTTGGCCACAAAAGAACATCCTTTTTGACATGTGTAGCCTGTTAGAAAAAAAAAAAAACAACTCTGTTTTTCCTGCTGTGAAAATCCAGAGTCAATACCAATCATAATTAGACTGGAACTTTATTTGCCTATATAATCTTCCTCCTGTCTCCCAGTAAAATTCTGTCCTTCTGGACTCAAGGTGAGCCTAGGCTGAGAAAGGTTTATGTAATATGAAACCACACAACTGCCTACCAATGAGCTCCATACCAGGGATTTTCCCTAGCAGGTGGTCTGGGAAGGTAGGTGGGCAGCCTGTGGATTCAGCTGCCTCACTCCTCCCCCTCTTAATGCCCCTTCCCTGCCTGCTCAAGGTTCACCTCTTGGCGAAAGTGCTCCATGGCTCCTTTGTTCTCAGCAGACCAACACCAAATCTCAGGATTTACATTGCGCACACCCTGGCCTGCTCTAAGTTCTAGCCTTGTACCCAATTTCACACAGCAGG